>CM035847.1:68351345-68423675 GCA_020510985.1 Pholidichthys leucotaenia
AGCAGTCAGTCTCTCTTCACCCGCCTTGAGCTGTCTGGTCAGGGTGCCTCTCCATTTGGAGCGGTCCGTTGCAAGGTCCTCCCAGCGCTCTGTGTTGATATCCAGGGCCTTCATGTCTCTCTTGCAGACATCTCTAAAGCGCAGCTGTGGGCGGCCAACGTCTCTCTTGCCAGTTGCCAGTTCTCCATAGAGGACGTCTTTGGGGATTCTGCCATCCTCCATACGGTGAACGTGGCCTAGCCAGCGGAGCCTGCGCTGCCTGAGTAGAGTGAACATGGAGGGAAGGCCGGCGCGGGACAGAACTTCTGTGTTGGGCATTTTGTCCTGCCAGGATATGTCCAGGATGTGGCGAATGCAGCGCAAGTGGAAGGAGTTCAGTCTCTTTTCCTGCCGGGCGTATGTTGTCCATGTCTCACTCCCATAGAGCAGTGTGCTGATGACGCAGGCGTTGTACACTGCCATCTTCGTCTTGACAGAGAGTTTGGGATTCTCCCACACTCGTGTGGTGAGGCGAGCGAGTGTGAAGGCTGATTTTCCAATCCTCTTGTTGATCTCTGTATCAAGGGAGAGGTTGTTGCTGATCGTGGACCCCAGGTACGTGAACTGATTCACGACCTCCAGCTTGTAGTCATCAATGGTGATGGTTGGTGGTGCTTCCGTGCCTTGCGCCAAGACGTTGGTCTTCTTCAGGCTGATGGTAAGCCCGAAGTCCTTGCATGCCTGGGAGAAGCGGTCCATCAGGGTCTGAAGCTCCTGCTGTGTGTGGGTTGCGACTGCAGCGTCGTCTGCGAACAGCATGTCTCTGATTAGAGCCTCACGTACTTTGGTTCTGGCTTTCAGGCGGGCGAGGTTGAAAAGCCTGCCGTCAAATCTTGTGTGCAGGTAGATTCCCTCTGTTGCTGTGCTGAAGGCATGCCTCAGGAGCATAGCAAAGAAAATCCCAAAGAGGGTTGGCGCAAGTACACAGCCCTCTTTCACTCCGCTGCGTATGTTGAATGGCTCTGAGACGTTGCCATCGTGCTGCACTATCCCCTGCATGTTGGTGTGAAACGATTCGATGAGGCTTTGCAACTTTGGTGGGCATCCTATCTTTGGCAGGATCTTGAAAAGGCCCTCTCTGCTGACCAGATCGAACGCTTTGGTGAGGTCGATGAAGGCGACGTACAGAGGCATGTTCTGTTCTCTGCATTTCTCCTGGAGTTGGCGGATGGAGAATATCATGTCTACCGTCGATCGCTCAGCGCGGAAGCCACACTGAGACTTGGGGTAGACACGTTCGGCAAGCTTCTGTAGACGAACGAGAACAACTCGTGCGTAGACTTTGCCAACAACGCTGAGGAGGGAAATGCCCCTGTAGTTGTTGCAGTCGCTTCTCTCCCCTTTGTTTTTGTAGAGGGTGATGATCTTGGCGTCCCTCATGTCCTGTGGTACGGCACCTTCCTTCCAGCACTGGCAGAGGACGTCACGCAATGGCAGCAGTAGGGCGGTCTTGCAGTGCTTGATCAGGTCAGGGGGTATGCCGTCGTTGCCGGGTGCCTTGCCAGCGGCCAAGCTATCAATGGCCTTACTGAGTTCGTCGATGGTTGGCTCGGCGTCAGGTTCGTCCATGGATGGCAGGCAGTCGATGGCATCAAGGGCTGACGGTGTCACGGTGTTCTGTCTAGAGTAGAGGTCGGAGTAGTGTTCCACCCATCTCTCCATCTGCTTGTTCTTCTCTGTGATCATCTCCCCAGTGGAAGATTTGAGGGGGGCCGTCTTGCTCTGAGCCGGACCAAGTGCTTTCTTGATGCCATCGTACATACCACAGATGTTCCCTGTTATGGCAGCGGTTTGAATGTCTTGGCTGAGCTGAGTCCAGTACTCGTTGGCACAGCGCCGAGCAGTCTGCTGGACTTTGCTTCTCGCAGCCCTGAGAATCTGGAGATTCTTCTCGTTTGGGTACTTCTTGTACTCAGCAAGTGCTGAGCGCTTGGCTTCAATGACGGGGGTCATCTCCGTCAACTTGGCATCAAACCAGTCCTGTGACTTCGAGGTGTTCCTCCCAAAGGTAGCCAAGGCTGTGCGGTAGATGGTGTTTCGCAGCTCTTCCCACTTCTGCTTTGCAGATTCTCCTCCTTGTGGTACACCAAGTTCCTTCTCAAAGGTGGAGGCAAACTGCTCAACAAGTTCTGGTTGGGCCATCTTGCTGGTGTCAATCCGTGCCTTTCCAGGTTGTCTAGCACGATGGAATTTCTTCAGCTGCAGCTTGACCTTGCAACACACCAATGAATGGTCTGTGTCGCAATCTGCACTCTGGAACGAACGGGTGATTAGCACGTTCTTCAGTGAGGTGCGCCTGGTCAGGATCAAGTCTAGCTGGTGCCAGTGCTTTGAGCGCGGATGTTGCCAGGAAACCTTGTGTTGGGGCTTGGTCTTGAAGAACGAGTTTGTGATGCACAAATCGTGATATGTGCAGAACTCGAGCAGCCGCTGTCCGTTGTCGTTCATTCTGCCCACGCCAAAAGGTCCAAGACAGGAGGGCCAGGAGTCATGGTCAGCACCCACTCTGGCATTAAAGTCTCCAAGGAGAATGAGTTGTTCAGAGTTGGGGATGATCCTGACAGTTGTTGCGAGATTCTCGTAGAACTCGTCTTTTGCCTCTGGTGTGGCTGTCTGTGTTGGGGCATACACACTGACGAGGGTGACTGGGCCTTCAGTGGTGTTCAGGCGGAGGGTGAGGAGTCATGCAGAGCCAGTGCTGCCCGGTTCCACCATCTTCAGCAAAGTGTTCTTCACTGCGAAGCCCACTCCGTGTTCCCTGTGTTCGTCACTGCCCTTTCCCTGCCAGTAGAACGTGTAGTCCTTCTCTCTCAGTGTGCCTGCATCAGCTAACCGTGTTTCCTGGAGAGTGGCGATATCCACTCCCAGTCTCTTCAGCTCATTATTGATGATGGCAGTCTTCCTGGTGTCTTTGATGTCCTTTAGGTTAGCAGCGAGTCCTGTCATCATAGTGCGGACGTTCCAAGTTCCCAGTTTTAGAGTTGGTCTCTTTTGTTTTATTGTCTTGCCTGGTGCGAAGGTTCTCAGCCTGCTGTTTGGATTTCTCCTTATCCCCATGCACCCAATGAGCAAAGCAAGCTGTGGCGGGACAACACCTTATTGGCTGGGGGCTGCCCAGCTTGAGGCGGGCGGTAGCTGTCCAGTGAGATCTGATGATCCCTCCCACCGTCGGGAACAACCCCTGGCGCCACGCTCTACGCCAATTGAGCAGTGGCTTATAACCGGTAACTGTCATTCCCCGTGTTTTGTCTACGCCAAAGGCGAAGCTGGAGTGTCCTCTCCAGTGATCCGGTGTTCTACCTTCCAGCGTTGGGCGTTGGTAGGATTCAAGCCTGGGCAGGAAGATATGGAGGACAAGATGTTGCCCATGCAGCATGTCCCCCCTCTCCACGTCACTGATGAATCCAAAGGAACAGCAGGGCTGCTACAGTTTGGCACCAGCGCCGTTGCAGGAGCTGCCAGAACGATGTTGAGCACAACATAAAACTGCCTTAGGGGCTCCGACTCCGGATTTTTCCTCAGGGTTGACTCCCGAAGCCTTTCCCATGACCGGGTATGCCGCAAGGCAGCAGAGGTTTGAAATCAGGGTTTACCTTCCCCTAGATGGGCTACCTTCCCAGGTTGACGAGCCACCATCTACCCGAAGCATCTGGTTTTAAGGCGCCAGAGATCCGCCCTCGCCCCTTCTCCTATTAGTAAAAGCAGTTCCGCCAGGGCTTAGAGACTAAACCACACGGGCAGGCTAGGAGTTGGACTTAGTTGTCAGAGGCTTTTCGAGACGCACGCCATAAGGAGCATTTTATGAGCACTGGGAGCTTAACCCCAGTGCCGCTCCTGGCTATGACAACCTTGGAACATGTATATATATACATGTATATATTCAGTAAATCTACGTATTTTTCCATGTAACCTTGTGACTGCATTATTTTAATTGCTTTTAATCCCACATCAAGTTTGTTTCTGGTTCAAAATGCATCGTAAGTGTTAAATATATCTTATTATACCTAACAGTACTGTATACCTAATGAAATATATATTTTATAGCTAATATAACCCCATAACTACAATATGGCACATGGGGATCAATTTTTTGGCAGCTGATCACTTTTTGCCACGACACCGGCATTGCTTTGTCTGTCTGTCTCTTAGCAACATTACTCCAAAATTTATGAACGGGTTTTTATGAAATTTTCAGGAAAGGTGTGTAATGGAATGGGGAACAGATGATTATATTTTTGTGGTGATCCAGATCACCACCTGGATCCAGGAATTTTTAGGAAAAATCAGTATCAACTTGATTAAATTTTACTTTTGCTGGTACGCCAGAATTTCTGTAGCTAAGTTACCTTATACTATATATTTGTTATTTCAATAAATCTTATAGAAGGAAACTTGAATTAGCATTTTTCATCAATATCAAATGCAGAAATGTTGTATTTCGAAAACTGCTGCATTTCTAACAATGTCATTTGGGGGAAATGAGCTGCTTGCCAGAAGTCTGTGCTCTCCGAGTGCTTTTCTAATTATTTTTGCTGTTAGCAGGGTCACGCAAAAACTCATACATGGATTTGGATGATATTTTCACCAGAGGTGGCCCTTGGCCCAAAGATGAACTCATTACATGTTGGAGGTGATCCGTGAGTGCATACCTCCACCAAGGCCCTATCTTGCAATGTACAGATGGATGGTGATATAGACGGACAAAGGGGCGGAGGGGAGGACAAAGGGAGGGAGGGAACCTTGGCGGAGGTATGTGCTCTCGAAGTGCCCTCTAGTTTAAGTATTTTTTTTTATTTTTTTTTTTTTTTGTTACTTATTTGTACCCGTAGGTAGACTTGGTTTGCAGTCTGGTGACAAGCCACCGGCTGCTGGTCGCTGCGTGCGCGAGCGCCCTAAACCTACATGTTTTTGGTGTGCGGGAGGAAACCGGAGAAATCCCGGAGTAAACCCGCGCAACACGGGGAGAACATGCAAACTCCACACAGCTCACTGTTGGTCGGGGGCTGGGATCGAACCCACGATCTCATGATCCCCGCGGTCCCCCGGCCGAGGGTAAAACTGTGCTGCCACAATGCTAAACCACTGCGCCACCGTGCAGCCCACGGTACAGTACAGTATGTACTGTAGGGGTATAACGGTATGCCTAAAATCACGGTTTGGCACGTACCTTGGTTTTAAGGTCACGGTTTGGTTCATTTTCGGTACAGTAAGTTAAAAAAAAAATGCAAAACATCAAACTGCTTATCTTCTGTATAAGTGGGAACAGCTTTACTGACAAAAAAAACTGCAAACTGCCAGCAGTAAATTCTCCAATAAAAAAATTCTCAAATAAATTAAATTAAAATGTATATAATAAATAAATTCTCTTTTTTAGGAAATGAACAATGCAGACAAGTGCAACAATAGAAGTTTGAACAGCCTATTATAAAAAGTTCCCATAGCTAAATAAAAATAATGACCCATGAAACATGAGTTGGAAACGAACAAAACTTATTCCATCATCTTTTTTCCTCAAAATTCTATGCACAATACCTCATAATGACAATGTGAAAAAAGTTTTTTTTTTTTTAGATTTTTGCAAATTTACTAAAAATAAAAAAACTAAAAAATCACATGTACATTACAGACGTGGACAAAATTGTTGGTACCCCTCCGTTAATGAAAGGAAAACCCACATGGTCACAGAAATAATTTGAAATCTGACAAAAGTGGTAATAAATAAAAATTCTATGAAAATTAATCAATGAACAATAAACAGAATTATTTTAAAAAACAAACTGGACAAAAACGATGGCACCCCTAGAAAAGACATGTTCAACCAAGATGTGTCCTCTAATTAACATCACAGGTGTCTACAAACTTGTAATCAGTCAGTCGGCCTATTTAAAGGGTGACAAGTAGTCACTGTACTGTTTGGTGACATGGTGTGTACCACACTAAACATGGACCAGAGGAAGCAAAGGAGAGAGTTGTCTCAGGAGATTAGAAAGAAAATTATAGACAAGTATGTTAAAGGTGAAGGCTATAAGACCATCTCCAAGCAGCTTGATGTTCCTGTGACTACAGTTGCACATATTATTCAGAAATTTAAGATCCACGGGACTGTAGCCAACCTCCCTGGACGTGGCCGCAGGAGGAAACTTGATGAAAAATGGAAGAGACGGATAATACGAATTGTAACAAAACAGCCCAGAACAACCTCTAAACACATTCATGGTGAACTCCAAGGTCAAGGTACATCACTGTCAGATCACACCATCCGTCGTCGTTTGAGCCAAAGTGGACTTCATGGGAGACGACCAAGAAGGACACCACTGTTGAAAACAAATCATAAAAAAGCCAGACTGGAATTTGCCAAACTGCATGTTGACAAGCCACAAAGCTTCTGGGAGAATGTCCTATGGTCAGACGAGACAAAACTAGAACTTTTTGGCAAGGCACATCAGCGCTATGTTCACAGACGCAAAAATGAAGCATACCAAGAAAAGAACACTGTCCCTACTGTGAAACATGGAGGAGGTTCTGTTATGTTCTGGGGCTGCTTTGCTGCATCTGTCATGCGGTGACCCTCACGAGCCACCGTAAGACGCCAAAAGTCGCCAGTGAGATTTGCATGATGTTTATTATGAATACGAACACAAGATAATACACAAAGTAACAGAAAGTAATGAGCCACGGGGGGCTAAAACTCACAACACTTGACACAGATGATCATAAGGCTAAAACGAGGCACACTTACGATCAGGACATGAACGACGATCAGGAATAGTTGACGTCTGAGGCGAGGGACACTCGCTCAACGTCTGACAGGGGAATAATCGACGAGACTGCTGCATTGTACTGCTCTTCAGTGCCTGCTTAAATGCCGGGCTGCTGATGAGCCATAAATGCAGCACAGCTGTTAGGTTTTGACAGCAGGAAGCTCCTCCGAGCACTGTCACAATAAGAGCTCGGGAAGCCAGAAGATAACTCTGCTGTCAAACCTGGCGGAGATGAAGCATGGCCCGAGCGCGGACGACATCGGTGCTCAGACCATGACAGCATCTGGCACAGGGTGTCTTGAATCTGTGCAGGGTACAATGAAATCTCAAGACTATCAAAGTATTCTAGAGAGAAATGTGCTGCCCAGTGTCAGACAGCTTGGTCTCAGTCGCAGGTCATGGGTCTTGCAACAGGATAATGGCCCAAGACACACAGCTAAAAACACCCAAGAATGGCTAAGAGCGAAACATTGGACTATTCAAAAGTGACCTTCTATGAGCACTGATCTAAATCCTATTGAACATCTGGGGAAGGAGCTGAAACGTGCCGTCTGGAGAAGGCACCCTTCAAACCTGAGACAACTGGAGCAGTTTGCTTATGAGGAGTGGGCCAAAATACCTACTGAGAGGTGCAGAAGTCTCATTGACAGTTACAGAAATTGTTTGAATTGCAGTGATTGCCTCAAAAGGTTGTGCAACAAAATATTAAGTTAAGGGTACCATCATTTTTGTCCAGGCCTGTTTCATGAGTTTGTTTTTTAAAATAATTCTGTTGAACCACAATTCAAAAGCACTGTCTGATTTTCATTGGTTAATTTTCATCGAATTTTTATTTATTACCACATTTGTTAGATTCAAATTATTTCTGTGACCATTGTGGGTTTTTCTTTCATTAACAGAGGGATACCAACAATTTTGTCCACGTCTGTAAGTATTCACAGCCTTTGCCATGAAGCTCAAAATTGAGCTCAGGTGCATCCTGTTTCCACTGATCATCCTTGAGATGTTTCTACAGCTTAATTGGAGTCCACCTGTGGTAAATTCAGTTGATTGGACATGATTTGGAAAGGCACACACCTGTCTATATAAGGTCCCACAGTTGACAGTACATGTCAGAGCACAAACCAAGCATGAAGTCAAAGCAATTGTCTGTAGACCTCCGAGACAGGATTGTCTCATGGCACAAATCTGGGGAAGAGTACAGAAAAATTTCTGCTGCTTTGAAGGTCCCAATGAGCACAGCGGCCTCCATCATCTGTAAATGGAAGAAGTTTGGAACCACCAGGACTCTTCCTAGAGTTGGCCAGCCGTCTAAACTGAACGATCGGGGGAGAAGGGCCTTAGTCAGGAAGGTGACCAGGAACCCGATCGTCACTCTGTCAGAGGTCCAGCGTTCCTCTGTGGACAGAGGAGAACCTTCCAGAAGGACAACCATCTCTGCAGCAATCCACTAATCAGGCCTGTATGGTAGAGTGGCCAGACGGAAGCCACTCCTCAGTAAAAGGCACATGGCAGCCCACCTGGAATTTGCCAAAAGGCACCTGAAGGACTCTCAGACCATAAGAAACAAAATTCTCTCGTCTGATGAGAGAAAGATTGAACTCTTTGGTGTGAATGCCAGGCGTCATGTTTGGAGGAAACCAGGCACTGCTCATCACCAGCAGCAGGAACTGGGAGACTAGTCAGGATAGAGGGAAAGATGAATGTAGCAATGTACAGAGACATCCTGGATGAAAACCTGCTCCAGAGTGCTCTTGACCTCAGACTGGGGCGACGGTTCATCTTTCAGCAGGATAACGACCCTAAGCACACAGCCAAGACATCAAAGGAGTGGCTTCAGGACAACTCTGTCAATGTCCTTGAGCGGCCCAGCCAGAGACCAGACTTGAATCCAATTGAACATCTCTGGAGAGATCTGAAAATGGCTGTGCACTGACGCTTCCCATCCAACCTGATGGAGCTTGAGAGGTGCTGCAAAGAGGAATGGGCCAAACTGCCCAAAGATAGGTGTTCCAAGCTTGTGGCATCATATTCAAAAAAAACTTGAGGCTGTAATTGCTGCCAAAGGTGCATCAGCAAAGTATTGAGCAAAGGCTGTGAATACTTACGTACTGTGGTGACCCACAACACTCTACAGGAATATTCCTCACACTCAGCATGTCTACAGGAAGCAGAGGACAATTTGCATACAGACAGAGAGCCCCTGGGGGACAACCAGAACAATGGACCATTGTTTATACATCCCCGGATTAAGAAGAGGACGTCCGGGCGCTAGTTGGTAATGCTAATCATGTGTATTGACTGATATGTATACCAATATGCTAATGTACCATGCATTCTCTCTGTCTGTATAAAACAGCTTACTGTACATGCCTCAAGGACACAGTAACACAGTAACTCAGAGCTACGATGTGTGTCTCATGATGATGGAGGAAAAAAAACTCTGCAACCTTCCAGCTTGTCGCATCTCGCCTGATCTTATTCCTCCACACTGGTGACCCTTGACGTGTCATGGTGTGCCCCTCCCCTGATCTTTTACCTCCACACTGGTGACCTGACGAGAGAGAATGACCGTCTGCTCCCTCTCACCGCGCTGTGGACACAGAGGACCAGAGAACGCCTGCAACCTCTTCATCCTCATCGGAGCGCGCTCTCTGGAGCGCAGCACTGAGACCAGCACGCACCATGAACGGCGACACGAGCGAAACGAAGGAAGCAGCCTGAACGGGGACGATCACCGGCGCCAACTGCGTTGATTTCCACCAAGCTCCCCGACCCTGACTCAGCTCGCGACAACGAAGCCCCGCACGCACACCACAGGATTACGAGGACAGCACAATTGCTGGCTATGTGGTCACTGCGCCAAGCGCGCACCACGCACCGGGACAATCCGGCTCCACAGACTGATACATCATCCTCTGCCGCTGCACGTGCCCAAGAAACACGGCCAATTGCCAGCCTCGGAACCTTCAGGGCTGCTCACGCACCTGAAGCAGATGTGCAGCCTGCACACAGGACTTTGTATGGGTTTCTCAGCCACGGCGCACAACGGGAGCCTAGCTGATTGCTGTCCCCGAGGGCTTTAGGGCTGCGTCTGCACCAAAAGCCAAGCCGCCAAGTCCCTCACACAGCTGCAGTTGTTTCACAGCCGCTACGCATCCTCGGGGAATTCAGCCGTTCGCCTTCCCCACATCCTCGCTGGACCGAGCCGCGAGAGGAGTCAGAGACTTAATTTTTTTTTTTCACAGCCGCTGCGGATCACTGCCCCTGGTTTACCGGGAAAGTCCCTCATCATCACGGATCCACATGCAATTTTTGCGCGGCCCAGACACCTTTAATGTCTCGGGCCGGCACTCAATTACTCCCACCCCTCTCCCCCTCCTCCTCCATTGCGCTCTTCCCACACCTCACTCCCTAAAGTCGGCCGATCGCCCTCTTGTTCCATTACGCACGACGCACACCGGCCCCGGCACCCACGATCCACGGCCGTTCAACGTGCTGGAAACCGGAGCTGGAGCCAAAACAACGGGGGGGGGGGGGGGTGTTACAGCCCCAACTGAGTGTTCTGGGGGGGAGTCCTGTGGTGACCCACAACACTCTACAGGAACATTCCTCACACTCAGCATGTCTGCAGGAAGCAGAGGACAATTTGCATACGGACAGAGAGCCCCTGGGGGACAACCAGAACAATGGACCATTGTTTATACATCCCCGGATTAAGAATAGGACGTCCCGGCGTCAGTTGGTCATGCTAATCATGTGTATTGACTGATATGTATACCAATATGCTAATGTACCATGCATTCTCTCTGTCTGTATAAAAGAGCTTACTATACATGCCTCAAGGACACAGTAACACAGTAGCTCAGAGCTACGATGTGTCTCTCATGATGATGGAGTAAATAAAACTCTGCAGCCTTCCAGCTCGTCGCATCTCACCTGATCTTATTCCTCCACAGTACATGTGATTTCTTTGGGTTTTTTTTATTTTTAATAAATTTGCAAAAATCTTAAAAAAAAAAAAAACTTTTTCACATTGTCATTATGGGGTATTGTGTGTAGAATTTTGAGGAAAAAATTATTTTAATCCATCTTGGAATAAGGCTGTAACATAAAATGTGGAAAAAGTGAAGTGCTGTGAAAACTTTCCAGATGCACTGTAAAAGTAACATGAAAGTTACTTTTCCAAGTAACTAATTACTTTAACCATGCAGTAACTGATAAAACAACTCAATTACTTTTGAAAAGAAATAACTAATAACTTTAATTAGGTACTAATGTTTAGCAACTTGCCCAACATTGTTCATGATACACCAAATGTTTTCAAGTGGTGAAAGGTCTGGACTGCAGTCAGGTCAATCCAGCACCTGGTCTCTTCTACTACAAAGCCATGCTGTTGTGATAGATGCAGTACAGTTTAACATTGTCTTGCTGAAATATGCAAGGCCTTACCTAAAAAAAAACATAATCTGGATGAAACTATATGTTATTCTAAACCTTGTATAAATCTTTCAGCATTGATTATACCTTTCCCGATGTATAGAACATGTTGCCAGTTCCATAGGCACCAATATACCCACATATCATCAGAGAGGCAGGCTTTTGAACTGAGTGCTGATAACAAGCTGGATAGTCTCTCTCCCCTTTAATCCAGAGAACACAGGGTCCATGTCACAACTCGCTCCCGCCTGTCATCTGCTCCAGCCGTGCGCACACCTGTGCTTCATTAGGCTGCCTCTATTTAACCTGCTCTGCCTGTAGCCTCGGCCTGGAGCTGTCAGCTTCACTCCATGATCAAGCTCTGCGTTCGCCTGCCTTCCTACGGCCAACGCTTCATCGCATCGCCTGCACGTAAGAATCTCCACTTACCTGCTCTCCAAGATTCTCCCCTGTGCAGAGGTGGACCCTCCTGGTGGCAGAAGAATCCCTCCATCGCCTCTCCTCTTCAGCCTCTTCCCCGTCGAGCACGTCAGGGCGCTGTCTTCCAGGCGGGAGTATTACTTGCCAATGCCAGCCACCAAAACACCTGCAAGTAAGCCACATTCTAACTTTCAGCGTTATTCTGTGCAATCAGCTCATCCCTTGTCCTCTGCTCTGTCCTTAGGGTTGCCTGGCTGCACGGTGTCCTGTTCTGCCCTTGGCGCTCCTCAGTCCCCAGCAATACATTCAAACTCCTCACTCACGCATCCATACACCTGTCTTGTAATAAACTCTTAAATCTCACCCGAGCGTGCGTGCGTGTTTCCTGGGTCAGCCAACATGTCAGTACGGCTCCAGCACAGTGGCCCAGCAAACAGCGGGTTTGCGTGCCGGCTTTCCACCCTCGAGGCTCGGGTGGATTTAATTGTTCATCAGCAACAGGTAATCCTCACTCAGCTAACCAGTTTAACTCACCGGATGGATCGCCTTGATCCTTCGTCCCAGCTTGGTGGGTCAGTTCCTCCCGCTCCCCAAGCCAGTCATCTGATCCCGGGTCCGCCGACCCGTCTCACTCCTATTCCCACCCCCACGCGCTTCAGCGGAAAGCTCGGCGGAGTGCGCGGGTTCATTTTGCAGTGTGAGACGGTGTTCCAGCGCGTTCCCGGGGACTTCCCTTCAGACCAGAGCCAAATTGGGTATGTCGCTAACCTTCTGGAGGGGCGCGTGTTAGCTTGGGCCTACGCCATTATGGCGAAGCCCAGCTACGCAACCCTGACCTATACCCAATTCGTGCAAGATTTTTTCGAAGTGTTTGATCACTCGGATCGAGATAGTGTGTTAGCCGATCGGCTACTCAGCCTTTGCCAGGGTAGTCGTTTAGCGGCTGACTACGCTGTCGACTTCCGGGTGGCGGTGGAAGAGGTTGGTTGGGGCGATGCCGCCCTCTGCAGCCTGTTCCTCCGCAGTTTAAATTCAAATTTGCAGGATGAATTGGCCTGCTGGGACCAGCCGGAACGGCTGTCTGAATTAATTTCCTTAGCTATCAGCTTAGATAACAGGCTGAGGGAGCGGGCCGCTGAGCGGAAATCATACAGACGCTCGCGCGGAGCCCTCACCCGTGCTCCTCAGTCTCGCCCCCTGGCGTTGCCTCCTCCGGAGGTCGCCGACGACCCCGATGCGATGATCATCCGGCGGGCAAGACTTCCTTTAGCGGAGAAACAGTGCCGTCGAGAGCTGGGTCTCTGCATGTATTGTAGAGACGACCAGCATCTCTTGGAAGCCTGCCCGGTGAGGCCAAAAGGGGAAGTCCATGAGTCGCTGTAGGGGGGCCTCGTGGACGTTAACCGATCAGATCCCCTCTCTAGATGTCAAATCCCAATTCGACTCTTTCATAACTCCATTGGTCACGCTTCTCAAGCACTGGTGGACTCGGGGGCGGAAGAGAGTTTTATTTCTAAGAGTCTGGCAACCCGCCTGGGCATTCAATGCCAAGCCTTTCCCACTCCTCTCCATCTCATCGCCCTCACTCGTTTTCCCCTTGAGAAGGTCACTCATAAGACCAAGCCCATTCCCGTCATCATCTCCGGCAATCACCGTGAGGATCTTAGTTTTTATGTCCTTCCCACCTTTGTGGCACCCGTCATCTTAGGCTACCCGTGGCTACGCCCCCTGTAATATAAATGTGTTTTTAATGTGTGCCCTGATTTGTTTCTCAGTTGTTTTTAATATGTTTTAACAATCCAGTTCTCTTCCCATGATGAATTTATCTTAAGGCACACCATGACCTGTTTTTAGAAACTGTTTTCCTTAGCACAGCAAGTTTCTCACTCTTTAGAGCACCAACTGTTGCATGCTTATAAAACAAAGGCGCCTTTATTCCTCATATGTGTGTGTGTGTGATGAAACAGGTGTTCAGTTCACAGTATGTTTTGGGAGCCGGGCAGAGAATTGCCTGGGAACAGGAATTGGCCCTTCCTGCTCCCCACGCAATTCTATGATGGGAGGGGGGCTTGCTCGGAACAGAGATGGCCACTCTGTTCTGTACCTAGCCTTCCTTTAAAAACAGGGGTTTTCCCTTTGTTCGGCGAGTCTGCTGTGAGTTTTTGCGCAGAACGTCCAGCTGGGAAATCATACGCTCTTTCTTGCGGACTGCCGGCTCCCAGTCACCTGTATCAAACGGTAAGAGCTTGTGAAATGACATGAAATGCATTGATCCTTGTGTGAAGGAAATGTGTGACATGCAATGATTTCTCCTGTGTGTATGATGTGAAGAGAGATTTTTCTGTGGGGAATAAAAAGATACAGTTTATTCTAGCAGTGTCTCAGTGTGAATCACTTTCCATATGTGCCGACTCCTCACGAACCTGTCTAAATATTTTCATAAAACATTTTGGCGTCACGAACAGGATCCGGAAGGAAAATTAACAGAGGTTAAAGAGGAGCTGTGCATAGGAAAGTCATGTTTAAAAAAAAGGATAAACAGAGTGTAGCTGGGGGCTCTCCCAGCTGTTGTGCTGATGATTGTGCTGTTATTCCAGGCTGGAATGGTTTATGGGGGCAAGTTGGTGTATGTTTAGCGGATTATGGCGGAAGATCAGAGCCATGGGCGGATTTGGTAGGGGATGGGTCCCCTTCGGTAGTGTCTGCGTGTCTACGGGGTATCGAGGTTGCCCCGAAAGCTCCGCTGAGTGGTATTCAGCGGCGGATGTGGTGTTGTGCGGACGGCTGTTCTCTCTCTCCCATCAGCAGGGGGAGGGGCGAGCAGCGCTCTCTGTCTTTCTCTGTTCCTCGCTCTCCCAAAGGGGGCGGGTGAGGGATAGTGTTCTCTCTCTCTCTCTCTCTCTCTCTCTCTCTCTCTCTCGCTCTCTCTCTCTCTCTCTTGCTCTCTCTCCTTTTGCCTCAGGGGCGGGGGAGAGGCAGAGTTGGCCTTTAGAAAAAAACAGAAGTGTGAATTTTTGCTCAGCTCAAGTGAAGAATGCAAGAGGCGGGGGTGCCTGCCTCACAAGGCTTGGGAGATGCTGGGTTGCATAAAGGAAATATAAAAACAATAGGATTCAACAGTGACTCAAATGCGCTAAATTTAAACAAAGAGGACAGTTTGACCCAGTTTTTAATGGATTTGGAACAAAGCAGTCACTGTGGGGAAGGTACATATGGAACCTTTTCCCATTCCATTGACAAATAAGGTGGTGAACATGAAGCAGTATCGAGTCCCTGGAGGACATGATGAGATTACTGCTACCATAAAAGATTATGTGGAGGCTGGAGTGTTGAGAACATGTACCACCGCGTGGAACAACCCCATTTGGCCAGTCCGAAAGTCTGACGGCTCCTGGCAAATGACGGTTGATTATCGGGAATTAAACAAACACACTCCTCCATTGACAGCGGCAGTACCTGATTCTCCCACCATAATTGACCGGGTGCAGCATCATCCGGGAATATGGTATGGGGTGATTGATCTGGCTAATGCCTTCTTTACGATTCCAATCCCAGAAGATAGGCAGGAGCAGTTTGCGTTTACTTGGGAGGGACGACAGTATACGTTTACTAGACTCCCACAGGGCTATCTCCATAGTCCTACTACCTGTCACCGGACGGTGGCAGAGAATCTGGACGGGCTAACAGCGCCCCCTGGGGTGTTGATATCCCATTATATTGATGACATCATGGTACAAGGGACCTCTGAAAAAGAAGTCCAGCAGATACTGGATCGGCTGATCCAGCACATGAAAAGTCACGGTTGGGAGATTAATCCAGCAAAGGTGCAGGGACCCTCCCAGAGGGTGAAATTTCTGGGAATCTGCTGGAATAAGGGAGAAAGAGAAATCACAGATAAAGCCCGAGAAAAGATAATGGCTTTTGCCACCCCGCACACCAAAAAGGATGTGCAGCGGTTTATTGGGTTGTTTGGATATTGGAGGAGTCACATTCCTCATTTGGGGCAAATTTTGCAGCCTTTATATCAAGTGACAAGGAAAAAACAGCAGTTTGAATGGACAGAAAAACAGCAAGTGGCTTTTGACATGGCCAAAGAGGCCATACAGCAAGCTCTATCATTAGGAAAACTGCAATCTGGTCCGGTTGAGTTGCAGGTGTCGGCTCGGAATGATTATGCAAATTGGAGCTTATGGCAAAAACAAGGCAAACAACGGAAACCTTTGGGTTTCTGGTCAAGGAAGCTGCCAAGTGCAGGAATTCGTTACACGCCCTTTGAAAAACAATTATTGGCGTGTTATTGGAGTTTGGTGGAAACAGAGGCATTAACTGCAGGGCATGAGGTGCTCATGAGGCCATTGATACCTATTCTGACGTGGGTAATGAGTAACCCCACCACACATCGGATAGGTACCGCCCAGGAGAGTAGCATCATTAAGTGGAAATGGTACGTGTCTGAAAGAGTGAAATCTGGACAAAAAGGAGTTTCGGTCTTGCATGAACAAGTTGCTGATGTCCCAGAGGCAGATGAGTCTTGTTTTGAAGTTGAGCAGCTGCAGGAATCTCCTGTGTTAACAGGGCCCCGCTATGACGAACTCACAGACGAGCAAAAGAGTAGGGCGTGGTTTGTAGATGGTTCTTCTCAGTGGGTAGCGAGGAAACGAAGGTGGAAAGCCGGGGCTTTCAACCCTCATCTGGGGCAAATTTTGGAAGAAATGGGTGAGGGAAAAAGCAGCCAATGGGCCGAGTTGAAGGCCGTGCACATGGTGATACAACATGCGGGTGTGTCAGGAGCGTATATCTACTCTGACTCCTGGTCAGTGGTTAATGGGTTAACCACATGGATGCCTACATGGCAGTCCAATCAATGGCGGATTCAAAAGAAAGAGGTGTGGGGTAAAGAGTTGTGGGAGGAAATCTGGCAAAAGGTCCAAGGGGTCACTATCCATGTCACCCATGTTGATGCCCATACCCAAAATATGGACTCAGAAGCCCTCCACAACCGTTATATTGATGGAGTGGTCAGAGCAATGTCAGTGGAAAGGCAATCCACTGTGGATTTGGCCCGGTGGGCCCATGAAAAGAGTGGACATTGGGGAATTCAAGCTACCACCCAATGGGCCAGGGATAGAGGCATTGATTTAAAAACTGATGATGTAAAGACAGCCATTGAACAGTGTGAGGCCTGTCAGCATCACAGAAGAGGTGTCCCACAACATCTCACTGGACATATACAAAGGGGAAAGAGTCCAGGACAAATCTAGCAAATGGATTTTATTGGTCCTCTTCCAGAGTCACAACGATGTAAATATGTATGCACGGCTGTGGATACATTTTCGGGTGTGGTAGTGGCACACCCAGCCAAAGTGGCTAATCAGAAGGCCACGCTGGCCTGTGTGGAACTAATTGAAAGGTTCTATGGGCTACCTGTACAGATTCAAACTAACAACGGGACTCATTTCACCGGAAACCTGGTGAAAGATTGGGCTAAACATAATCATGTGGAATGGATCTATCACGTTCCATATCATCCCCAAGCTGCGGGTTTAATTGAGAGAATGAATGGGTTGTTGAAAGACAAATTACAAGGAAAGATCTCAAGATGGCGACCGGGATGGTCACACTTTTTCAGTGCTGAGACAAAGTCACTGATTTTGCCATTAAAAGTGGCTGGCCTGCAGCGATCGGCGCTCGTGGCGAACACGCGCGGGCTGAATTGCCACCTCCGTTGGATTGCCCTTTAATCGCCTTTCTCCAGCGACTTCCTGCGCCTTCCTGAAGCGATTGCTAAGCTAACACTAGTTAGCTTAATGCTACCTGAAGCGATTGCTAAGCTAACGCTAGTTAGCTTAATGCTGGCGCCAGTCTCTAAAAATCTAACCTACAGCGATCGGATATACCTCCGGTGGATTACCCCTTTGATCGCTTTTATCCGGCCACTGTGAGTAAACTGACCAGCGATTCCAGCGCTTCCTTGTGATTCACTGATGTGCCCTACCTGAAGCGATTGATAAGCTAACGCTAGTTAGCTTAATGCTGGCGCCAGCCATTCCACCTCACACCAGCCTGAATCAAAGCCCAGCTGCGAGGCCCAGCGGAGATACTACCAGGCAGGCGGCTATTTGTTTGACGGGGCTCAGCAGAGATTTCACCCAGGCAGACGGCGGTAGGCGGCGGTGCCCAGCGGAGGACTTACCGTGACTGCAGCGGCGGTGTGCGACGAGACTACCCGAAGCGATTGCTAAGCTAACGCTAGTTAGCTTAATGCTGGCGCCAGTCATTCCACCTTACACCAGCCTGAATCGAAGCCCAGCTGCGAGGCCCAGCGGAGATACTACCAGGCAAGCGGCTATTTGTTGACGGGGCTCAGCAGAGATTTCACCCAGGCAGACAACGGTAGGTGGCGGTGCCTAGCGGAGGACTTACCGTGACCTCAGCGGAGCTCGGTGGCAGCGGCGGTGTGTGACGAGACTCGGTTGGAGGAGCGGGACGGGAGACCAGTTACGGCGACTATGAGCAACGAGACCAGCAACGGAAGGGGCTAGTTGGCTAGCTGAGGCCCAGCTGGATTCGAGGACGATCGGATCAGATTCTGGCGATATAAGCAGAATTTATTTTACTATCCACAGATTTTCTTTTTCCTTCTTTCCAAGAAAGACTGAAGATGGCGGCCACCGGATTAAAAAGTGGGCTGATGGGCACCACTAATAAGCCTTCTCTACTTCTCTACTTCCTCTTCGTTTTGTCTTTGTGTGTCTGGACCTGCAACAAGAAGGATTTTCCGACAAACTCAACCAAAGGTGAAGTTAAAAAGTTTTATCTGTATGGATTTGGGCTTGGACATCTCACCCTACACTCTATGTGGTCTTTAAAAGCCCTGAGCAAAAACTTCCAAATTAAGGCAAACATGGCTGTTAAGCAAAAATCACAATATGGCAGAGGATATACAGTTAAAGTTCTGTTAGTTCTGCTACTTCTGGCAGGAGATATTCACCTTAACCCTGGACCTGCCACTATTAAACAGCAGACCACTGGGTTAGCACAAAACCGAGCTGTACAAAAGCAAAAACAACATTTATTTTTCCAAACTGTTAATCATGCACGAGTTCTTTGGGACACCAAGGCTAAACCAAAGGGGATCCTCGGCGGACATTTAAACATACGGAGCATAATCCCCAAAAGAGATGAGATTTCGGTGTTGCTGTTGGACTCAAATCTGGACTACCTTTGTCTCTCAGAAAGCTGGCTACACAGTAACATAGACACTAATATGATCGATATTGTGGGCTACCAGTGTTTTAGAAAAGACAGGAAGGTAGGGAGGGGAGGAGGTGTTTTAATTTACATCAAAGACAAATATAAATGTCAACTGGTTGATTTGAATACTTCACTTGAATGTTTAGCTGTTAATGTATGTCTCTCTCCGGTAATGAATTTCAACATTGCAGTAGTGTACAACCCACCGTCACACAATTCTTCCTTTTATAATGAATTAAGTGATCTGGTTAAACAACTTGAGAAGAACAGAGAAACAATAATTCATGGTGACTTTAATATCAACTGGTCTGATAAAAAAGACAAACAAAAACTGAAAAGCCTCATGACTAAATTTAATTACCAGCAAATCATCAAAGGACCCACCAGGATAACCAAACAATCCAGAACACTTATTGACATGGTATTTACTAATAAACCAGAACGAATAACCAGAACCTATAATCTTGTAACTGGTCTCTCAGATCATAACATGGTTCTTGCTGTCAGGAAACTTACTAAAAAGCGACTACAGTATTTTGGGGGAGTCGATATTGACAAATCAAATTTTATTATCCCCAAATCAAAAAATGAGGAGTTTGAACATTACTTAGAGAATCAAAATTGGGAGCAGCTCATGTCAACATGTGAAGTAGATGATTGTTGTAATTTTATAACTGCAACAATCACAAAGTCTATAGAAAAATTTTCAAAGCAAATTAAAAGTAGACAACAGAAGATTAGCCTACCATGGTTAAATAATGAAATAAGAAAACTTATGAAGAGGCGAGACTATGCACTGAAAACATCACTAACCTCCAAACTACAAAATGATCACCTTGTGTACAGAAGTTTAAGAAATAAAGTGGTACATGAGCTGCGAAAATCAAAAATATCTTATTACAATAAACTGATAGATCATGCAAAGGGTAACAACAGTTCCCTATGGAGGCATTTAAATAACTTAACTAATAAAAAAAACGATCAGAAGGGGGTAAAGGAACTTAGAATCAATGGCAAGACCGTCAGTGACAAGGCTACTTTGGCAAATGAATTTAATTCACACTTTGTGGGCTCTGTGGAAGACTTAACAAAAATTTTTGTGCTGCCAAATGTGCTCAACAACACAAATTCCATACTTCCAACAGATACTTTTCACATCGATGAGGTAAATGAGAAGTTAATTGCTGGTATTGTTAAAACACTGTCAAACTCAAAAACTAATGATATCTACAATATGAGCACCTCCTTTCTCAAAATGCACAGCAAAATATTAATCAAACCACTGACTCATCTCATTAATCTCTCCATTAGGTCTAGTACATTTCCATCTGGCTGGAAAAAAGCTGTCGTCATACCAGTTCATAAATCAGGCAGTAAAGACGATATATGCAATTACCGCCCAATCTCTATCTTACCAGTCCTATCTAAGGTTCTTGAAAAAGTTGTAGCTACACAGCTGATAGACTACTTACAAGACAATCAACTTCTTCATCCACATCAATTTGGTTTTAGACCAGGATACTCTACAGAAACAGCAAATTGTTGCCTTATTGAAAACGTCAAACAGTCCTTGGACAGGGGTAATGTGGTAGGAGCTGTTTTTCTAGATCTCAAAAAGGCTTTCGATACTGTAAACCACAGTTTGCTTTTATCCAAAATGGTATCTTTTAACTTCTCCCCAAATACATTAGAATGGTTTGCATCTTATCTCCAGAATAGAGAACAGTGTGTAAAAGTTCACCAGGATAAATCCTCATTTTTAAACAACCGCATGGGTATCCCACAAGGGTCCATTCTTGGTCCTTTACTTTTCAGCATTTTTATTAATGACCTGCCGTTACACTGCTCAGCTGCAACATGCCAACTTTATGCAGATGATGCAGTTATTTACACAGCTGCCAAGACTCCAGCACAGGCTGCAGATGTACTGTCTACAAGTATGGTTGATGTCCAAGAGTGGCTCCTCAAGAACCATCTATTGCTGAACCTTCAGAAAACAGTCTCAATGTGCTTTTCAATCAAAAAATGTAACCTGCAACATTTTAAAGTTAATATACATGATCATGACATCAGTTTAGCTACAGAATTCAAATACCTTGGCATTGTACTAGATCCTCAACTCAAATTTAATCTTCATATAAAGAAAATTTCAAAAACAGTAAAAAAAAATCTGAACTGCTTTAAATTAATTAGATATTACATACCTTACGAAGCAGCTGCACTGTATATGCATTCTATGGTTTTTTCTCATATATCATACTGTTTGACAGTCTGGGCTCAAGCAGCCCCTTCCACAATAAGACATATAGGTTCATTATATAATCAAACCCTAAAAATCTTGGACAAAAAGCCCATTAGGTGGCATCACTGTAATGTTTTAAAAAAATACAACCTATTGAGTTTTGAGAGCTTCATTGACCTCTGTCTTCTGAAATTAACGTTCAAATGTTTCCATAAATCAGCACCCGAGCCACTTGCTGGTTTTGTCCAAAGACAGGACAGCAGCAGAGCCACCAGGAGTTCTGTTAACAATAACTGTAAAATATTCCACCGCAGAACCACATTTGGACAAACAGCTTTCTCTATAAAGGGCAGTCACATCTGGAACACAATGCCAAATGAAATTAAAATAATAACGGACTTTAAAACATTCACTAAAAATGTTAAAAACTGGCTGAAAAATAAACAAGAATGTACTCATGTATGAATTAATTGTCTGCAAAGTGAGAGTGAATGAAGGGAAGGAATAAATGTGTTTGTTTATAGTGAGTGACGGAGGGAGGAAGGCCTGAAATAGGCAAATGTGAGTTATGTTATATGTGTTAAATGTGAGTCAGGCTGTTATATTTGTGTATTTATAATATTTATAATATTTATGTTAAATGTGAGTCAGGCTGTTATATTTGTGTATTTATAATATTTATAATATTTATAATTGTGTATTTATAATTTTTCTGCATTGATGTATGTGGTTATTGTGTATATTTTTTATCTTGATTCTTTTTTCTAAAGCCCATCCAGGGACAAGAGTTGCAAATTAGCTAATAGCTATACACTCTATGTGCAACACATCAGATTGATTGTCTTTGATTAATTGTCTATGTTTATTGCACTGTCCCTGTCAAATAAACTAATCTACTACTACCTTGAAAAAAGGAGGGATAAACAATAGTTTGGAAGGGTGGAAAAAACGCTTACCACAAGCGCTGAAACAGCTAAACAATAGACCCATTGCACCTGGTACAACACCACTGAACCGAATGATCACTGTCAATCTTGAACATTCTGAAGGACAAATTATTAAAATGTGGAAGATTAACCCAGAAGCAACACTACCAGTGCGAGCGACGAAGGGCTCGGCTGGATTAGATTTAAGAGCTATGGAAACCCTCACCTTAGTACCAGGAACACCTACTGTGGTAAAAACAGGGCTAGGGTTGCAATGTCCGAATGGAATGTATGGTCACATATTGCCAAAGTCTGGATTATCCCTAAAAGGTTTGACGACTCTGGCAGGTGTGATTAACAGTGATTATCAAGGGGAATTGGGAGTGGTGTGCTACGTACTGGGATCAGAGCCCATAACCCTGAATAAGGGGGATAAAGTGGCCCAATTGGTCATTAAACCATGTCTAATGACTGACCCTGAAGAGATTGCTAAGCCGGCTGTGATGACGCAAAGGGGCGAAAAAGGCTTTGGTTCCACAGATAAATCTGGGGCCAAGGTATGGGTGAGGCAAGAAAATGGCCCTCCCCGCCCGGCTGAGATCATAGCTCAAGGGACGGATCAGGTGGTGACCATTTTGTATCCAGGAGAGGAAACCTGGATAAATGTACCAATATCAAAATGTTATCTAAGGGAGAACTAATTCTGTGCTTTCTCTTCTCCTAAGTATGTGCTTGCTTTGCAGGAATGTTCGGGTGGAGACTGGTGATTGGACACCCGCCACGTCATGGGTCTTCTTCAACACCCCCACAAGCACCGAGGACATGGCTATGTCGTCTGCTGGGACATGTGCCGCCCTGCCCTCGTTGTGATCCTGTGGATGAGCATCGCCGGTTGCTGGATCCAGATCCACGCCACACCAGGCCAAGAAATGTTTGAGGTGGACCAATCTGTTTCGTTGGAGTGGAGGGAAAGTCGAATCGGTGCCAATCGGAGTCAAGACGGTTTCTATTGTTTATCAAACCAAAAGTGCAAGATACTGAACTTAACCAGCCACTGTCCTATCTACATATGCCCCAAATGTGTCAAAAATCAATATAATGTGCCTGCGGTGGAGAAGGGGTGCATGCTGAACTTAACTGCCAATGTAACCATATGCGTGGCCAAAGCGACTAATGATTCACTGAAATGTGATACTACCTTAAATGGTACAAAGCTATCCATCAATATAACAGGAGATAAGGAAGTATATTTGATGAATGGAACAGTCATAAAGGGGCGACAAATCCCCTTTGTGTACCCTATTGTAGTGGTCGACAAAAACCCGAAGCATATATCCCCAACGAACCTGGCACCCATACTATCGACCTGTACAATGGTGGCCACACAAACCAGCCATGTCACCGTCAATTGGATGGTAAGGATACCACCCATTCCCAAATGTTCAACCAAGAAGAAGAGAGCATGGTATGACACATTGCTGGGAGGATTTGGCACAGTTTTGGGAATCTCCAATACCATTAACAACGAGGTAACCAGATCAATGTTGGCAGATACTGGACATCAAACGTCTTTAGGCATTCAACAAGTTGGGTTTTGGATGCCTACGGTGGTGGGGCCTCAAATGGAGGCCGCCAATCTGTTTCAAAAACGTCTGAATCGGGATTTGACCATGTGGAATGCTACGAGTGAATTGATGACGAACATCACTCGCGCTTTCAATTGGACTGTGTGCAACATTCAAGTTTTGGATATCCGCACGCAGTTGGAACGTTTCACTCGCATTGTCACTACCAATCACGCTCGACAATGGCGAGAAGTGTGGAACATCACTGAAGAATGGTGGTTAATTCCGCATCCTGAAAAAAACATCTGCAATAGCACGATGTGTAGCGGGCAATGGACTCAATTAAATGTCACAAAAGCTGTTGACGTGTGCAAATATCATGTGTTACCAGTAATTACTGCCACGGCATTTTGGTTTATTCAATTAAAAGGGGGATGGTTTGATCCAGGGCAAAATAATACATATGATTTATCAGAATGTGATTTGACTGACCAAGGATATGCATGCCTAAGTCGAGAAATATATACTGAACCATGCTTAACCATGACAGAGGCACTATGTGAATGGAGAATAGAAAAACCTCGTGACATGATGTGGCAAATAGGGCCCCATACTCTATGTGTAGCCACCTTAAATTTCCATCCAATGTTGCCTAGGGTACCTTTCACTGGGTGTCTGCATGGTGTTCACATGTGGCAATGGCATAATCGGACATATCGTCTTACCAACTTTTCCAGTGAGGCTCACCTGACCGCCCTGCAATGGCGGGTGCTGGAAGTTCCATGGCAGGTGTCCCTGGATCGATTCAGAGGCGCACTGAATGGATCCACGGAGATACAAAAGCTCATTGGTGATCATATGTCTAATGTGCGTGCTGCAGTGATATCCACTGTGGTGGCCCAAGGAAAGGTATTGCATGCAGCTCATCAGATAGAGCAAGTTTCTGCTCATCACTGGTGGGATATATTCTCAGGCATGTCAGTCACTGCTCGCAAAACACTGGTGCCTCCCCTAGCTATATTAATTGCTGTTCTATCTGTCTTAACAATATGCAATTTCAGTGCTTTCTGCTATATTAGAAGAGTAAAACAAATTCTAAGTAGAAGAATATATAATTCTCTAGCAATATGAAAATCACAGTCATTTTTCGAGATGGAGGGTATGGTACCATATCTTGCAAAGTAGAGGTGAGTGCTGACCCTCCTGGTCACTGGATATGTTATGATTATGCCGTGGGCTTGAGTAATGAATGGAGTTACTACAATAGACAATTTACTACGAGAAATGAACTATTGTGGCATGTTGTAACATGCATTTGGGACATCAATTGGGTGGAATTATCTCACCATAATCATGTCGGCATACCTTATGAGGATGAAAGTATTCCCCAAGAAGACAGTAATTACCCAATGTTCTTCACCAACTGATAGAACAAATAAGGTCAAAGGGTGGAAAATGTGATATAAATATTTTTAATGTGTGCCCTGATTTGTTTTTCAGTTGGGGAAGAAAGCACTTAGTTGGGGAAGAAAGCAATTATCTTTACCAACTGATCACAAATAAGGTCAAAGGGTGGAATGTAATATAAATGTGTTTTTAATGTGTGCCCTGATTTGTTTCTCAGTTGTTTTTAATATGTTTTAACAATCCAGTTCTCTTCCCATGATGAATTTATCTTAAGGCACACCATGACCTGTTTTTAGAAACTGTTTTCCTTAGCACAGCAAGTTTCTCACTCTTTAGAGCACCAACTGTTGCATGCTTATAAAACAAAGGCGCCTTTATTCCTCATATGTGTGTGTGTGTGTGATGAAACAGGTGTTCAGTTCACAGTATGTTTTGGGAGCCGGGCAGAGAATTGCCTGGGAACAGGAATTGGCCCTTCCTGCTCCCCACGCAATTCTATGATGGGAGGGGGGCTTGCTCGGAACAGAGATGGCCACTCTGTTCTGTACCTAGCCTTCCTTTAAAAACAGGGGTTTTCCCTTTGTTCGGCGAGTCTGCTGTGAGTTTTTGCGCAGAACGTCCAGCTGGGAAATCATACGCTCTTTCTTGCGGACTGCCGGCTCCCAGTCACCTGTATCAAACGGTAAGAGCTTGTGAAATGACATGAAATGCATTGATCCTTGTGTGAAGGAAATGTGTGACATGCAATGATTTCTCCTGTGTGTATGATGTGAAGAGAGATTTTTCTGCGGGGAATAAAAAGATACAGTTTATTCTAGCAGTGTCTCAGTGTGAATCACTTTCCATATGTGCCGACTCCTCACGAACCTGTCTAAATATTTTCATAAAACACCCCCATAACCCTGTTTTTGATTGGCAGACTGGCTGCATCCTCGCTTGGAGCACTTTTTGTTTGGGAACCTGTCTCCAGTCTGCTGCCTGTGCCCCGTTTATGCCCCCCCCCCGTTCCTGACCCCGCTCCACCGGACCTCTCTGCAGTCCCGCTGGAGTTTCATGACCTGGATCCCATGTTCAGCAAGTCTAAGGCACTGTCCCTCCCACCGCACCGCCCGTATGATTGTGCCATCGATCTCCGGCCGGGGGCGCCCCTTCCATCTGGCCGCCTCTACAGCCTGTCAGCCCCAGAACGGGAAGCTATGGACGTCTATATTCGGGAGTCCCTCAGTGCAGGCATCATTCGCCCCTCTTCGTCCCCCCTGGGTGCTGGGTTCTTTTTCGTGGCGAAGAAGGACGGGTCCTTAAGGCCATGCATTGACTTTAGAGCCCTTAACGACATCACGGTGAAGGACCGTTATACTCTGCCTCTGATGGACTCAGCCTTCAACTCCCTCCAGGGGGCGTCCTCGTTCTCCAAGTTGGACCTCCGCAGCGCTTATCACCTCATCCGGATCCGGGAGGGTGACGAGTGGAAAATGGCCTTCCGAACGCCCAGCGGCCACTTTGAATACCTTGTCATGCCGTTTGGGCTCACCAACGCTCCCGCCGTTTTCCAACGCTTAATCAACGATGTACTTCGTGATTTTCTGGGGGTCTTCGTTTTCGTCTACCTGGATGACATTCTGATCTTCTCCCGATCTCGGGAGGAGCATCTAGTCCACGTGAGGCGGGTTCTTCAACTCCTTCTGGAGAATAAGCTGTACGTCAAAGCTGAAAAGTGTGAATTCTTCACTAATCAAACCTCCTTCCTGGGCTTTATTGTCTTGCACAATCAGCTCCTCCCCGACCCGGCCAAGGTCAAAGCAGTGGTCGAGTGGCCCACCCCCTCCTCCAGGAAGCAGGTTGAGCAATTCCTGGAGTTTGCTAATTTTTACCGCCGCTTTGTTCCAGGGTACAGCTCCATCACCCCCCCTCTGACCCGCCTCACCTCGCCTAAGGTGCACTTCCAGTGGACAACGGAAGCGGAGACCGCCTTCGAGACCCTGAAGAAGGAATTCTCATCCTCCCGGGTCCTCACTCAGGTGGATCCAGCGCTGCAGTGTTTGGTCGAGGTGGATGCATCTGACACTGGGGTGGGGGCGATCTTGTCACAGCGCTCCCTGACGGACGGGGTGATGCACCCCTGCGCTTTCTTCTCCAAGCGCCTTTCCTCAGCCGAGCGTAATTATGACATCGGCGACAGGGAGCTCCTGGCCGTGAAGCTTGCGCTGCAGGAGTGGCACCACTGGCTGGAGGGGGCAGCTCAGCCTTTTGTGGTCTGGACCGACCATAAGAACTTGGAATACATCAGGACGGCCAAGCATCTGAATGCCCGCCAAGCGCGCTGGTCGCTGTTCTTCGCTAGGTTCAGATTCACTATCACCTACCGTCCGGGGTCCAAAAATAAGAAACCAGACACGTTGTCCAGGCAGTTCGCCCCAGAAGCACCAGAAGAGGAGGTCCATACCATTTTACCTGCTTCGTGCGTCGTGGGGGCCCTTTCCTGGTCCATCAGAGACAAGGTACTGAAGGCGCTGGAATCCGAACCCGACCCTGGCGGCGGCCCAGCGGGGAGACTATTTGTGCCTTCATCGGTCCAGGGTGACGTCATTCACTGGGCACATACCTCCAAGCTCGCTTGCCATCCTGGTGTCTCCCGGTCGGTGAATCTCCTCCAGCGGTCCTTTTGGTGGCCCAGGCTCCGGGATGATGTCTCCAACTACGTGTGCGCCTGCCCTCAGTGTGCCATGAATAAGTCGTCCAACTCTCCCCCTGCGGGTCTCCTCCACCCCCTGCTGGTCCCCGGTAGGCCCTGGTCACACATTGCCCTGGACTTTGTCACTGGCCTTCCCGTCTCCAACTCATATAATACCATCTTGACCATTGTGGACCGGTTCTCCAAGGCCGCCCACTTTGTGCCTCTCCCTGGGCTCCCCACGGCGTGCGGGACTGCCGATTTTTTGGTGCAGCATGTGGTCAGGCTGCATGGCATCCCAGCTGACATTGTCTCTGATAGGGGGCCACAATTTGTATCCAGAGTCTGGAAGAGCTTCTGCAACGCTCTGGGAGCCACGGTTAGCCTGTCATCGGGACATCATCCACAGTCTAATGGGCAGTGCAAGCACACCAACCAGGAGCTGGAGGCCGCTCTGCGCTGCATCATCTCCTCCAGCCCCTCTGCCTGGAGCACCCATCTTCCCTGGGTGGCGTACGCCCATAACTCCACCTTGTCTTCGGCCATTGGGATGTCCCCCTTTTGGGCATCCCTAGGTTATGACCCCCCGCTGTTCCCTAAGGAAGAAGGTGAGGTGGCAGTCCCCTCCATCCAGGCTCACCTGAGACGGTGTCGACGACTATGGACCAAGACGCGCCAGGCCCTGTTACGCACGGCAACGCGCAACTCCAACTCTGCTAATCGCCGCAGGAGGTCCGCGCCACGCTACCAGGTGGGTCAACAAGTATGGTTGTCAGCCCAGAATACTAACCTGAAGGCGGAAAAGAAGAAGCTGGCTCAACGCTTCGTCGGGCCTTACTCTGTAACAAAGGTAGTCAATCCGGTGGCTGTGCGTTTGACTCTTCCCCCCCCCCCTCCATGTTCATCCCACTTTTCATGTCTCTCAGGTCAAACCTGTGGTGTCTAATCCTCTCTGTCCCCCCCCCCCAAGGTGCCGCCCCCTCCTAGAATGATCGACGGACACCCGGTGTGGAGCGTCACTGCTATCTTGGACTCCCGACGTCGGGGCCAGGGGTTGCAATATTTGGTGGACTGGGTGGGTTATGGTCCGGAGCACAGACGCTGGGTGCGCCCCTCCTTCGTGCTGGACAAACAACTCGTTGAGGAGTTCCACCGGGCGCACCCGGACAAGCCAGCGCCAGGAGGCGCTGCTCGGGGGGGGGGGGGGGGGGGAAGAGTACTGTCACAACTCACTCCCGCCTGTCATCTGCTCCAGCCGTGCGCACACCTGTGCTTCATTAGGCTGCCTCTATTTAACCTGCTCTGCCTGTAGCCTCGGCCTGGAGCCGTCAGCTTCACTCCATGATCAAGCTCTGCGTTCACCTGCCTTCCTACGGCCAACGCTTCATCGCATCGCCTGCACGTAAGAATCTCCACTTACCTGCTCTCCAAGATTCTCCCCTGTGCACAGGTGGACCCTCCTGGCGGCGGAAGAATCCCTCCATCGCCTCTCCTCTTCAGCCTCTTCCCCGTCGAGCACGTCAGGGCGCTGTCTTCCAGGTGGGAGTATTACTTGCCAACGCCAGCCACCAAAACACCTGCAAGTAAGCCACATTCTAACTTTCAGCGTTATTCTGTGCAATCAGCTCATCCCTTGTCCTCTGCTCTGTCCTTAGGGTTACCTGGCTGCACGGTGTCCTGTTCTGCCCTCGGCGTTCCTCAGTCCCCAGCAATACATTCAAACTCCTCACTCACGCATCCATACACCTGTCTTGTAATAAAACTCTTAAATCTCACCCGAGCCTGCGTGCATGTTTCCTGGGTCAGCCAACATGTCAGTCCATGATTTAAAAGAAAATGTAAATTTCAATTCTTCTGAACAGTTTTCCATTATAAATAAATGAGCTTTGGCCCAGAGGAGACAGCAGAGTTTCTGAATCAGGTTCACATATGGCCTCATATTTCTATGACAGAGCTTTAACCTGCATTTGTCAATTGGGCAGTGAACTGTATTCACAGATCGTCGCTTCTAGAAGCGTTTCTGAGCCCATGACAGAATCAAGCCTGTTGTGCCACCCGAGGGCCTGAAGATCACGGGCATCCAATACTGACTTTTGGTCATGTTCCCTGCGCTCAAAGATGTGTCCAGGTTTTTGAATTTTTTAATTATATTAAGGACTATAGATGATGGAATATTCAAAGTTTTCACAATTTCACACTGAGGAACATTATTCTGAAAACGCTCCACAACTTGCAGACAGTTTTTTTGTAAATTGCTGAATTGCTGCCCATTTTTCTTTTTCAAAAACGCTGCTCCTCTAAAGCATGGGCGGATATTTCATTTCACTGTTGGGAGGACAATAAACAGAATATTTTCTCCAGAATATAGACTGAGGGGGATACTATAGGTGTTACTGTTGGGGACCTATGCAAGATTGTGTTTAGGGGCTCCTATATTTGTAATAGAGAAGAGTTCAAACCCTTAAAAACAAAAACAAAAACAACATTACAAAAACTTGAGCCATCTAGATGGACAAAGAAAATATAATTAATTATACAGAATAAAAATCCATATGAATATTGCAAATTTAGAAGAAAAAAGCCACAAACTTACAACAAAGAAATTGCAGATTTATGACAAAAAGTAGTGAGTTTATGAAGAAAAAAGAGCAAAGTCATGAGGAAAAAGTTGCAGATTTTTTTTTAAAAAAAATTGCAAATTTATGAGAAAAAGGTTGCAAATTTACATTAGAAACACTGCAAATGTCAAAACTGCCCCTTCAGGGTGACCTCAGGATGAGATGGCTGGGAGCGCTGACCTCTGGATGAGATGGCTGGAGCACGCTGACCTCTGGAACAGATGACTGAAGCGCGCCGGCCTCATGTGCTGATGGTTTGAGCATGCTGATTCCTGAATGAGATGGCTGAGGTGCGCTGACCTCAGGATGAGACGGCTGGGGCATATCTGGTTCAGATGCCCAGGAATCCTCCTCCGATGCAGCCACCTCAGACAGGGAGGAAGAGGTACAGGTTGGAGCAGGAACCACACCAAAACAGTCAGCAGAAGAGCTTGGTGGGGTGAGCTCAGAAGCAGATGGAGGCTGCAACTGGGTCTCCCCACTGGGAGCAAGACAAAACTCTTTAATACAGATATTAACAAAACAAAGAAGAGGACTTGCCTTAACTCCTGCTCTTCTGCTGGCGGGGACCCCAGTGACTCTGCAGCTGGACAGGCAATGATTATCTCAGGAGATGCTGAAGGAGCAGCAGATGAGACAGTCAGAGGCGCAGCAGCGGGCATGGGCACCAGCACTGGAGACATTGGAGCTGGCACTGCAGGTGTGATGACATGCGAGATTGCAGGCGTAATGACAGGTGAAGCTGGTGGAACAAAAGCTGATGTGTGTGCCGAGGACAGAGCTGCATGCGCCTCGGGAAAAACAGGAGCTGGTGTGTGCAGCTCAGGGACAACGGGAGCCATTGTGTGCACGCGCCTCGGGAACAAGGAAGCTGGTGTGAGCACCTCAGGGACAGCTGGAGTTGTTGTGTGCACATCGAGGATGGCTGGAGCTGTGACGTGCACCTCACGAACAACTGGAGCAAGCTGAAGAGGAGCCGGAGTAGGTGGTGGTACATGGCATCGAGTGAAAGGGCATCTCCCGGAGCCTTCTGTCCACCCAGGGCCCCTGAACGCCAGCTATTCTCTCTCCCCACTCCACTGGACAGAGAATAGGCGGCTGGAAGGCTGGCTCCAGCACGGACGAGACAAATGGCAGTGGTGGTAGTAGAGGAAGGTAGAGATTCTGCACCTGGGGGTGGGAGCGCACGCTTGGTCTGGCTTCCAGCAGATTAGCAACTCCACCCCAGCAAAACATCTCATCCTCTCAGGAAGAGCAGCTCCGAGTGTTGGTCGTCATGTCTTTAATCATGGCCACCACCTCCAGCTCATTCCGACTACACTTTTTTCTCCTCCTGCCAGACTCACCTGCTGGGTCCATAACTGGTGGTGTACTTCTGTCATAACTGCATCTTCGGGGCGAAGGAGAGAACTCATCTGGCATCACTCGAGCGAGTAGGATTGTTTCCTATTTATGTACTCGAAGGTGGCTCAGAAGGCCAATCTTCGATCTACAAGCCCTTTGGCATATTGGGCTTTTCATAGTATCCAGTGGAAGAAAAGAACTGGTGCTGCCTTCACGTTCTTTCCTTTTTTCTCTTTTCCTGATGGCGTCCTGGTGTAGATTTGCTTCGTAATGACTGGTTCCTTCAGCAACTGTATGCTTCCACACCGGGCGGTTTCTAGTTAGATTTTCCCAACCGTCTACATCAATACCGCATCTCTTGAGATTACCCTTAAGTTTATCTTTGAATTGCTTGTGTTGGACGCCCTGCGTCCGTTGTCCAAGATATAACTAGAAATAAAGAAGTTGCTTGGGCAGGTGATTATTAGGCATACATACTATATGCCCTGTCCAGCGCAACTGATTGCAGACAATCTCGATACTCATACAATTGGCTTCCTCCAAGATGCTCACATTTGTTTGTTTATCTCGCCAGCTTATACCTAAGATCTTTTGGAGGCAGCACTAGTTACACTGCTCAAGACACTTCAGATGGCGTCTGTAGGTCGTCCAGGTCTCGCTTGCTTATAGCAGCGTAGGGATAATGACGGTTTTATAGACAACTGCCAGGCAAATCTGGTAAACCATTATTTATTCTTCAAACAGAAAGAAGGAATGAAAACTGCTCGTACGCAGAAACAGAAACAAAACTCTGGTTTGTCAGAACTTGAATAGACTTGGCAGGAGCGTGAGTGAAACGCCAACACAAACCAAGGACATCACAAAGGACACAGACTAAAACGCACATAAATAGACAGGGGAGCAATCAAGACAACACAGGACAGGTGAGTACCATCATGGGCAATCAGGCAGCACAGGACGGGTGGGGCTGTACAATCAGAGGGGATACACACAAAACATGACAAATGAGTCAAAAAGGAACACAAAGTGTGGACAGGGTGAGTGACCCTGTCCAGACCACTACAGCAAATATATGAAAAAAAAAAGTTTTCAATGTATGAGGAAAAAAGGGTGCAAATTTACAAGGAAAGAAGTTGCTAGTTTTCTCAAACAGCTGAAAATTTACAACAAAAACACTGCAAATTTATGAGAAAAAAATTTAAATATATGAAAGGTTGCAAATGTACAAGAAAAAAGTTGTAGAATTAAAAGAAAAAAGTTGCAAATTTATGAGAAGAAATTGCAGATTTACAAGAAAAAAAATGCAAATTTACAAGAAAATAGTTGTACATTTAAAATTTTTAAAAAGTTGCAAATTTAAAAGAAAAAAGTTTCAGATTTAAAACTGGTGCTTTAGATGCATTTTATTCTAAAATATAAACGGAAAAAAAAAGGTTTATGATGAATTGGGTGGGTGGGGGTGAGACAATTCTGTTTTTTCCAGGTTGGGGGGGGCATGTCCTCCATGCCGACCCCCCCCCCCCCCACACACACACACACACACATACACACAGTCACACACGCGCGGTTCTCTTTTTATACTGCACCCAATCATGTTACTGGTCTGTTGCCCATTAAATTAATTATTTGCAACATGGGCCTACACCTATTTCTTTTTAGGACTTTTTCAGAGTTTTTTGTTGTCCCCGTTTTCCCTCTTTTGAGATATCTTGCTGCCACCAAATTCAAGCTGAGCTAATATATTTCATGAAATAGCAAAATGAGTTTCAACATTCTTTATGTTCTATTTTGAAGGAAATGTGGTTTGTGAGATTTACAAATCATTGCATTCCTGCTTTTATTTAGATTTTTGCACAATGTCTCAACCTTTTTGGAATTGGGGTTGTAAATTAATTCTACCTTGGCCTTACCTGAAATGACCGTCTTCTTCCTATAAAAAAGATAAGTACACATCATGAGCCACATTGGTCTAACTGAGCATCCCAAACATGTCACTGTATTTGTATCCAAAGGCTGTGTAGGACTTTCCTCTCACCTGAGTGCCAGACTGCCAACATGCACAGTACTCCCACCAAAGTGATCACAATGAGGACAACAGCCAGGTTAAACATCAGGTTACTCTGCTCTGATCACACACACAACCAACACATGTGAACCTCTGGTGCCATCTGCGGGTACCTCCCAGCACTACACCAACCATACCCACCTCTCACCTTCAACAATCAGGATGAAACTCTTCCGGATGGGCACTCTCAGGGACTGATGGGAGACGCTGCATGTAAACTGCCTCCCCGAGTCTGCCAGCGATGCTTTGAGGTAGAAGAAGGCCGACACAGTGTAGGTGCTGTCCTTGTTGTGTTTGTGGCTAGACATCAGGACATTCTGCAGCACCTTGGGCAGAGGGGCGCCGACCTTCAGGCCCGACACTGTAGGGTCCTGCTTGAACCACGTGATCTCCACATCCAAAGGGTAGTAGTTCTCTGCCTCACAGACCACCTTGTGCTCCCTGTCCTTCTGCGTTATGAATTTGGAATCCACATTAAGGGACACACGGGGAGGCTCTAAGAGTAAGGGGGGGAAAAAAGGAAAGTTTGGAAGATTATTTTTTTTAACTAGTGTATAGACCAGTTTGTGTATTATAGCATCTTGCAGTTGAATTCGATTACACTTTTTATAAAGCAAAAATTCAAAACAGCAGTCACTCCATAGCAATATTAATTGGAGGGTAAACACTCTACAGTATTATAAAAAAGACACGGTATGACCTGCTATTGATGCAAGAGGGTTGAAAGCCACCAGCAAGGAGCGTCAAACTGACACCTTCCCTAGGGAAGGAATGTTGGCCACCCACCCCAGTACAACTGGCTCTGTCACCTACATGATCTCGGCTTGTACCACAGGCTTCCAAAGAATCTGTTCTCTACAATATCTTATACTTCTGAAAGGCATAGTTATATTATTAGTCAAGTGACACTTGTTCTTCTTTCAAAGGTATTTTAAAGTTACTCTAAGAGGGAGACATAGTTTTTGTGCTATTCTTTGGTGGCATGTTCCGTGATGCTTTGTGCCACAAACGTCCACTGTCTGCTTCTTGCTATCTTGAAAACAGATGTCAAAATGAGAGAAAATGTAGGCTCACAATCTCGTGACTTTTCAGTCACAAGGTAGAAAAAAACCCTGCTTTATTGTCCCACTGCAATACAAAAACAAGAGCACTCTGGAGAGGCGAGTGTAATATCCCCCACCTCCGTTTTCTTTGATGATCCCAATACTTACTGACAGACAGCAGTTTTCAACTTTTCAACAGTATTACTGGAGCAGAACTAAATTATGATAAACCCATCATTCAGGAATAAAGTATACAACACATAGTTGTAGGGCAGGATCCCGAGGTGAACCTGTGTAGCAAGTTTGGCGACCTTAGAGAGCTTCACACGCTCTATAGTAAGAGAGCATAGGGAGTGCCAACCTTGACCTTTGACCTTTTGATCCCAAACCTGTAGCCAGAGGTCTTGGTCTCAGATTGAACCTGTGTATCAGGCTTGGTGACCCTAGCTTTCTTTGTTGTTGAGATATAGTTTATAAGCCATGTTGATGTTGACCTTTGACCTTGTGATCCTAAAACCACAGTCACACTTCAGGGTCACAGGGTGAACCTGTGTAGCAAGTTTGGTGCTTGCTGTACTCATTGTACAGTAATAGGGCAAAGAGAATGTTAACCTTGACCTTTGATCTATTGACCCCAAACCCGTAGTCAGGTGAGGGTGTAAGTCGTCCAAGATGCATCTTAGATACAACTACTGTATCGATTTGCAGAGCCTACATCATTTCGTTCAGCAGTTATTGTATTTACAAGAGTTAGAGAAAATCTGACCTCTGATCTTGACCTCAAGGCCATCCAATGAGAGTGAAATTGCAATATACACATCATCAGTGTATATCAAACCATGGTACCAAGTTTCAAAACATTTGGAACAAAACTGTAGGAGTAGTTGATTTCACAAGACAGTTACTGTCTATGAAGTGAGGTGAAATAGGAGGTCATAAGTCAGGGGCTGCAATTCCTGCAAAAACCATCCCATCAGAGCTAAATTGCAATATGCGCATCATCAGTGTATATCAAACCCTGGTACCAAATTTCAAAACAATTGGACCAAAACTGTAGGAGGAGTTGATTTCACAAAAGTGGGACGGACGGATGGACAAACTGCCCCATAACGTAATCCCTCTTCGGTCTTCGTCCAAAGGGCTCTTCGACCGGCGGAGGATAAGAATCATAATGTACAACATCATCATCTGTTTTATTCAGTATGACAGAATTCAGCCTTAAGGAACTTCTGCATTAGCTTATACACTACTGTAACTGATGGTTCCACTTTTCCATAGCAGCTAAATAAAATCATCTACTGTATATTGATAAAGACATTGAGATTAATCTAGTAAGTGGTTCTGATAATATAAAATAAAAAATAGCTAATAATATCAAGTAACAGAAACATTAGTTACTATTTTTTGCCATGACATATTGTATAATCGCTCTGATTTCTTTCTCACCTTCGATGTGCAGGTTTACATCCACACTGGTGTACAGTGGATTAACTGACACTGAACAGATGTATGTCCCTACATTGTTCATCTTGGTCATGGGCAGGATGTAGCTGGCATCTCCAGTTGCCAGCGCCTTCAGCCCAACTCCAGTCCCTTTAGTGCGACCCGAGCGGCTGCTGTGGCTGAACAGCCCGATCCTCTCGCCACGCTGTTGCCTGTGCCACTCCACAGTGATGTTGGCTGCCTTGTGGTCAACAGCAAACTGGCAGTGGAGCTTTTGTTGGGACATCAGGCCTGCTTTCACATTGGGATACTGTGTTTTCAAGACCATGGCAACTATGGACACACATGTGACACAGAAAAACATGCAGTGAGAATAGCTGAGTGGAAACTAGGGATTTAATCATACAGCTAATGTCTGAACCATTATGATTTTTTTAAAATTTGGATATGGGCCAATACAGATACAAAACTGATGTGCTGTTTGTGGCCTGAATAAATTCAGCGTACTCCTTTCCATGGTATTTCTGCAAGTGTTTAAGGTTGGAGCCCAGGGTTTGCCAGGTGACCCAGGCCTGCCAATGAGCAGGAGTTTACCTGTTGTGGTAAGTATCTCTCTATCGGAGATCACAGGCCACTGGCGGTAGTCTGCCTGGCCCGGCGGATGTTCGTCACTCGGGTGCCTGAGGAAGCTGTTGACAGTGAAGAGGCCCATGCTGTGTTTGAGGGTGCAAAGGAACCAGCGGTTGTACTCCTTGTCCCGCTGAGCAGGCCAGCGGACATCGATGCCCTCTGTACTGTACCTACGCAGCTCACACTCCAACTTATCTGCCTCCACCCCCTCCACATACCGCCGCAGGTCCAACTTAGATCCTAGAAGGGAATAAGATCAAATGTAAATATAGCTGCAAGTGGTGATCATGGGGTTCCAAGCAGCTGTAGACTTCAAGGTCTTGTACTCTTCAGCAACAGCATTTAAAGGCTAAGGTGTGCTACACATTAGGTTAAGCAGCACTATGTAACTTTCTTGTTTGTGGAAGGAACACTGAAAAGATAGAAACTACGGCAATTATGACCTCAGTCCGAAAAGCCAATCACAGGGTGCTTTGTTGTTGGTGGCTAAAGTTGTGCCCTGTGATTGGCTGTTGGGACTCAGGTCATAGTTGCCATATTCGTACTCTTCTTGGTGACTCTACCAAGAACACAGCTCTTGCAGGCAATGTGGGCCTACTCAGACTATGGGAGAAGTGACATTCACTTCGTCAAGGATTGATGTACCATCAAAACAATTTTGGGAACATTATCTTTAGGTGAAAATCTTATCCCAGCGACAGCGGGGTGGACAAGCCAGCGTACTCCTAGTGCGGGACTTAAACCTGGGTAAATGGGGAGGGTTCTGTCAAGAAGGGCATCCGGCATAAAATCTTTGGCAAATGAAGTATGTGGATCATGGCGAATAAGAGGAAGTAGGCATGTTTGGAGGCAGACAGAAAAAAGGAAAGGCAGAAGTGTGGAGGTGAGAGTAGGGACTTTAAATGTAGGGATTATTAGATTAGATTAGATTAGATTAGATTAGATTCAACTTTATTGTCATTACACATGTATGAATACAAGGTAACGAAACACAGTTTAGCATCCAATCAGAAGTGCAAAGGACAGCAGTGCAGTATATACAGTAATTGACAGTATGTACAATTTAAGCAAATATATGCAGATAGGTCAGTGTAGAAAGTTAAGAGTACCGTTATGTGCAAATAATGTACAATAAGTTAGGTGGGCAGTTATGTACAGGTGAGGATGGTAAGAGATGCGAATAAGTTAGCATAAATTACAGAAGAGCAAAGTACAGGTGAAGTGAGGTAAGTAGCAGACAATCTAACTATACAGAGTGGCAATATGCAGAAAAACAGTATCTAGTTAAATATGTGATGATAATATACAGAAAAGCAGTATGTATCAGTATACAATGACAATATGCAGATATGATATATATGTGTATATAGTTTGGGGAAGCACGGGGGGGAGGGGGGTGTTAAAGGGGAGAGAAGTGGAGGTTCAGCGGGGAACTAAGTTCAATAACGTGACAACTGTTGGAAAGAAACTGTTCCTAAACCTGCTGGTTTTAGTCCGAAGGCTTCTGAAACACCTTCCGGAGGGGAGAAGCTGGAACAGTCCATGAGCAGGATGGTTGGAGTCCCTAAGAATGCTGTGTGCCCGGCGCAGACATCTTTTCCTGTAGACGTCCTCTATAACTGGAAGTGGTGTCCCTGTGATGCATTGGGCGGTTTTCACCACCCGCTGCAGCGCCTTACGGTCAGCGACAGAGCAGCTCCCATACCAGACTGTGACACAGTTGGTCAGGGTGCTCTCTATCACTCAGCGGTAGAAGTTGCCCAGGATGTCAGTTGACAGATGGTTCTTCTTCAGTGTCCTCAAGAAGAAGAGGTGCTGATGGGCCTTCTTGATCAGGCTGGTGGTGTTAACTGACCAGGACAGGTCCTCCGAGATGTGGGTCCCCAGGAATTTGAAGCTGGAGACATGTTCAACAGCTATGCCGTTGATATGGATGGGGTCATGTGTCTCTCCCCTCTCCTTCCTGTAGTCCACTATGAGCTCCTTGGTTTTGCTGGTGTTAAGGAGCAGGTTATTGTCAGCGCACCAAGTAGCCAAGTGCTCAACCTCTGCCCTGTAGTCTGACTCATCATTGTCCCTGATGGGTCCGATGACCATGGTGTCATCTGCAAACTTTATGATGGAATTGGATCTATACATAGGCCTGCAGTCATGGGTGAAGAGGGAGTAGAGGAATGGGCTGAGCACACAGCCCTGTGGTACACCAGTGTTGAGTGTAATGATGGAAGAACGGTTGGGGCCTGACCTAACATGCTGGGGTCTGTTGGTCAGAAAATCCATGATCCAGTTGCAGGTGGGGGTACTGATTCCCAGGTCCCCAAGTTTAGTGATCAACTTGGAGGGGATAACTGTGTTGAATGCTGAGCTGAAGTCAACAAACAGCATTCTTGCGTAGGTGTTCTTGTCATCCAGATGTGAGAGTACACAGTGCAGCGCTGTAGAAACCGCATCCTCTGTACTCCTACTACTCCGGTAGGCAAATTGGTGAGGGTCCAGTGTAGGGGGCAGGCATTTTTTGAGCTGTGCCAAGACCAGTCGCTCAAAGCACTTCATGACTACGGGCGTCAGTGCCACAGGGCGATAGTCATTTAGGCACGATGGTGTTGAATGTTTCGGCACTGGTACTATAGAAGTGGTCTTGAAGCATGCTGGTACCACCGCCTGGGCCAGGGACAGGTTGAAGATGTCCGTGAAGACCCCTGCCAGCTGCTCAGTGCATACCCTCAGCACACGCCCAGGAATGCCATCAGGGCCAGCAGCCTTACGTACACTGATATGACTCAGTGCGTTACGGACGTCGGTGTGGGTGAGTGTGAGGTGGTGGAGGTCGTCAGAGGGTGGGAAATTGATATTCTTTTCATTATTGTCCTTGTCAAAACGAGCATAGAAGTCATTTAGCTCATTGAGAAAGAACACAGTCATGGCTATAGGTATGGAGTTGCTGGGCTTATAATCAGAAATAGCTTGAATGCCCTGCCACATGCGTCGGGGGTCAGAGTCCCCAAAATGTTCCTCCACCTTCAGCTTGTAGCTGTGCTTGACCTTCTTGATGCCCCTCTTCAGATCTGCCCTGGATGAACTGCAGGCCTGTGCATCACCAGATCTGAAGGCATTGTTACGTGCCTTTAGCAGAAGCCGCACTTCTCTGTTCATCCACAGCTTCTGATTTGGGTACGTGGTGATCTGTCTTTCCGTGGTAACACTGTCAATAGTGGTGTTGATATGGTCCAGGACTGAGTGGGTGTAAGAGTCGATGTTTATGTGGGAGCCATAGGTAGCCTGAGAGGTGAACATACTCCAGTCTGTGTTCCTAAACTTTTCCTGGAAAAGTTATTAAGACTAGTAAAGTGAGACAGTTAGGTGATATGATGGGGAGAAGGAATGTAGATACAGTGGTGTGAAAAAGTGTTTGCCCCCTTCCTGATTTCTCATTTTTTTGTATATTTGTCACTCTTAAATGTTTCAGATCATCAAACAAATTTAAATATAAAACAAAGATAGCACAAGTAAACAAGAAATGCAGTTTTTAAATTAAAGTGTTTATTATTAAGGAAAAAAAATCCAAACCTACATGGCCCTGTGTGAAAAAGTGATTGCTCCCTAAACCTAATAACTAGTTGGGCCACCCTTAGCAGCAACAACTGCAATCAAGCGTTTGCAATAACTGGCAATGAGTCTTTTACAGCACTGTGGAGGAATTTTGGCCCACTCATCTTTCCAGAATTGTAATTCAGCCACATTGGAGGGTTTTTGAGCATGAACTGCCTTTTTAAGGTCATGCCACAGCATCTTAATTGGATTCAGGTCAGGACTTTGACTAGGCCACTCCAAAGTCTTCATTTTGTTTTTCTTCAGCCATTCAGAGGTGGATTTGCCGGTGTGTTTTGGATCATTGTCCTGCTGCAGAACCCAAGTGTGCTTCAGCTTGAGATCATGAACAGATGGTCGGACAATCTCCTTCAGGATTTTTTGGAAGACAGCAGAATTCATGGTTCCATTTACCACAGCAAGTCTTCCAGGTCCTGAAGCAGCAAAACAGCCCCAGACCATCACACCTCTACCACCATATTTTACACACACCTTCCAAAAAGTTCAGCTTTTGTCTCATCAGTCCACAGAGTATTTTCCCAAACGTCTTGGGGATCATCAAGGTGTTTTCTGGCAAAACTGAGATGTGTCACGACCTGAACTATCTTTTCTCTGCGTTCAGGTTGTCCAGTTCGCTCCTGCTCCGGGGTAGTCCGTGCCGGGTCTTCCATGGCCCGCTCTTTGACAGCGCCCAGCTGATTGCCAGCTGTCTAGTTCAGCTGCGCTGGGACAGCTGTCTCCTATTTCCAAATCATCTCCCCCATTTAAGCGAGCAGCCGAGAGTTACTCGTCGCTGCGACCTCGCTATGGGAAGACGTTCCTTGTGTTCCCACGACTGTTAGCTCCTACGTCTAGCTTCAGTCCGCCGTTACCTCGGCGCTTCACCCAAAGTAAGTGTTGCGACTCGGCGTGTATTTTTCCCTCGCCGCCTCTCTAGCCTTTCTCCCTGGGTGGTATGTTTCCCTTAGTTCTGTGTGTGTTTTAGCCCCACGTGGCTCTTTACTTTTCTGTTCGTTATTTTGTGTTGTGTGTGCTTTGTTAATAAACTACGCTAACTCACTGGTCGCCCTCGTATCTCCTTTCCTGGCTCGTGAGAGCCAGAGTTATGACAAGATGAGCCTTTATGTTCCTTTTGCTCAGCAGTGGTTTTCGTCTTAGAACTCTACCATGCATGCCATTTTGGCCCAGTCTCTTTCTTATTGTGGAGTCATGAACACTGACCTTAACTGAGGCAAGTGAGGCCTGCAGTTCTTTGGATGTTGTTGTGGGGTCTTTTGTGACCTCTTGGATGAGTCACTGCTGTGCTCTTGGTGTAATTTTGGTCGGCCAGCCACTCCTGTGAAGGTTCACCACCTTTATAACCTTTTCCAGACTGGTAGATCTCATTTACTTTGTTTCTCATTTGTTCATGAATTTCTTTGGATCACAGCATGATGTCTAGCTTTTGAGGATGTTTTGGTAGTAGTAGTAGTCTACTTCACTTTATCAGGCAGGTCCTATTAAAGTAATTTCTTGATTGAGAATAGGTGTGGCAGTAATCAAGTCTGGGTATGGCTAGAGAAATTGAACTCAGCTTTCCAAAGATGAGATAAACCACAGTTAATTTATATTTTAAGGGGGGGCAATCACTTTTTCCCACACATGTAGGTTTGGATTTTTTTTACCCTTAATAATAAACACCTTCATTTAAAAACTGCATTTTGTGTTTACTTGTGTTATCTTTGTCTAATATTTATTAAATTTGTTTGATGATCTGAAACTTTTAAGTGTGACAAACATACAAAAAAATGAGAAATCAGGAAGGGGGCAAACACTTTTTTCACACCACTGTATACTGTGTGTACAAGAAACCAGATGGAAGGGAAGCAAGGCTAGGAGCATTGGAGGTGGATTTAAACTGTTCTACCATGGTGGAGATAGGAAGAGAAATGGAGTAGGAGTAATCTCGAAGGAAAAGTATGTGAAGAGTGTTCAGGAGGTAAAGAGGGAGTCAGACAGGATCATAAGTTTGAAGCTAGAAATCAAAGATGTGATGCTGAATGTTGTTCATCAATATGCCTCACAAATTGAATGTCGGGTAGAAGAGAAAGAGGAATTCTGGAGTAAGTTGGATGAAGTAGTCAAGAGTCTTCCCAAGGGTGTAGTGATTGGAGCAGAATTTAATGGTCATGTCAGTGAAGTGAACAGAGGTGCTGGAAAAGTATGGTGTTACTGAGAGAAATCTAAAAGGACAGATGGTTGTGGATTTTGCATAAAGGGTGGAAATGACTGTGGTGAACACATACATGTATTTCAGGAAGAGAGAGGAACAAAGGTTGACTTACAAGAGTGAAGGAATATACACACAGGTGGACTCCTTATGCAGAAGGAGCAATATGAAAGAGATAGGAGACTGCATGGTGGTGTCAGGAGAGATTGTAGCTAGACAGCATTGGATGGTAGTCTGTAGAATGACTTTGGAAAGAAAGAAGAGGAAGAGAGTGAAGACAGAACCAAGGATTAAATGGAGGAAGTTAGAGAAGGAAAAAGGTTTCATAGAGTTCAGGAAGGAGTTGATACAGGCTCTGGGTGGTAGGGAAGAATTCCCAGATGACTGGGAAAGTACAGCAAAAATATTGAGACAAACGGGTAGAAAGGTATGTGGTGTATTCAGTGGACAGAAGGAAGACAAGGAGACTTGGTGGTGGAATGAGGAGGTACAGGAAAGTATTCAAAGGAAGAGGCTGGCAAACAAAAAATGAGATAGTCAGTGAGATGAAGAAAGTAGACAGGAGTATTTTTAGTCCAGGTGTGCGGCAAAGAGTGAAGTAGCAAAGGAAAAGTCATATAGTGAGTTGTATGAGAGGCTGGATACGAAGGAAGGAGGAAAGGACTTGTGTCGATTGGCTAGATAGACATATCGAGCTGGAATGGATGTGCAGCAGGTTAGGTTGCTTAAAGAAAAAAATGGCATTGTAGTGAGTGAAGAGAGTGTGGTGAGAAGGTGGAAAGAGTATTCTGAAGAGCTGATGAATGAAGAAAATGAGAGAAAAAGGAGAATGGATGAAGGAAAGATGGTGAATTAGGAAATTCTGAGGATTAGCAAGGCAGAAGTGAGGGCAGCTATGAAGAGGATGAAGAATGGAAAGGTGGTTGGTCCAGATGACTTACTACCTGTGGAAGTATGGAGACGTTTAAGAGAGATGGCAGTGGACTTTTTAACCAGATTGTTTAACAGTCTTGGACAGCAAGAGGATGCCCCAGGAGCAGAAAAAGTGTTTTGGCACTAATATTCAAGAACAAGGGTGATGCTTAGAGCTGTAGTAACTACAGAGGCATAAAGTTGATCAGTCACACTATGAAGATATGAGAAAGAGCTGTTGAAGCCAGGTTAAGAAGAGGGGTGACAATCAGTGAGCAGCAGTATGGTTTTATGCCAAGAAAGAGTACTACAGATGCGGTGTTTGCTTTAAAGTGACACTCTGTCAAGTTTTTTTCTGTTGTTAACATGTCTGTAACATGTTTTTTGTGACTTACAAAGACATAGAGAACAATTAGTCTCAAGTCTGTGTTTTTCTGCTGTGAATGTCCAGTTAAGCCCCCCCCCTCCCAAAAAAGGCAAATGTAAGCATTCTACATAAGCATTTTTTCTATTATGCTGTGTGTATTTCTGTTGGTTTGGGTCATCTACTGTGTCATGCTGCTGCTACACTGTAATTTCCCAACTTGGGATGAATAAAGTACATCCATCCATCCATCTATCTAGCCGTGCTTAGCCTGATTGGTTATAACATTATTGAATCAGGCCAAGCACTGGGCATGGCTAAACACCTGAGTTCACTCACCCAGGGGAAGAGGGAGGAGCCCACATGGCTCCATGGATGGAGACTCATGGTCTGCCTACCACTGACCACGCTGACAGTTAGTGTCTCTTCCCAGGGACGGTGCGAAACGGACCGTGGCCACCCATAGTTTTCCACCGCTGAGGCAATCGTATTCCGGAACCCCGTAGCGCATGCGGGGTGCGGTCAGCTTGGAGACCGGAATCCACCAGCTGCCGTGCCTGCCCGTGCAGGGTCCAGGAGGCACCCACAGAGGAATGGGAGGCACACGGTCAGAAGGCTGAACCAGAGACACGTCTGCTCTCAGGGGATGAAGGCACCAAGACCGCCATCCATCCATTTTGCATTTGTTTGACTCAGTTCTGTGAAGGGGTTTTCGGGGGCGACACCCCCCACCACCCCCAGGGCGCTGCATTCTGTCCCTGCCAGGGAGGACAGAGGAGGAGACATTAAACTCCCTGCTCCCTCCAGAGGAGGGAGGCGAGTTGGGTAACTGAGGGACACGTGGCGCAATGGCCACACTGAGGTCATGGTTCCACAGCAGTGGGTGGGTGCACCGGACCGCCGGCCCCCAGTGAGCTGCCCAGCAGGCACCTGTCAGCCCCCAGGTGGGACCGCTGAGAGCCAGCTCACTTTGACGGGGGTCAACGGAGTGTACATGTACGGCTGAATCACTCCGATGTTTTGACTAGCCATTGTTTAGCGAGGCAGTCTTCGGTGTTCTCAGGTCAGAGGAAAGGGGAGGGCTGGCATTGCAGCATCCGCTACTGGTGGGCGGGAGTATGGGTGGAGTTAATTAGTCATAGATCCGCGCAAACTTAAGTAGGTAGAAGATGTAAAACCTCTTTCCAAGCAATTCTAAGGCAGTGATTTTTTTATTATTTTTTTTTTGTGGATAAAAAGCCATAATATACTATTGGGCAATACACCATTGTTTTTGAGGTGGTTTTAGAGCTGCCGGTGTGCTGCGTCTTTAAGAAGTAACATAGAAATAAGAAATATGTGAGTAAGAGAACTAAGAAAAATAGAACTAGGTAGAAGATGCAGTATGTTTATACAGAGGCAGAAAGAGCCCACAACTGAATTCTCCATTGAAATATCTACAACACTGGTAATCGCTGGACATTCCCACACAGGGGCAAAGTACATCACCAGCACCTGAACCCCCTTACACTGTGTGGCACCTTATGCACACATTGCGCTCTCGGCCCAACAGTTTTTGCAAATGATTCCTACTATTTCATTGTGTTCGCTCCACAGAGACGAACCACCCACTAGGCATAGTTTGCCCTGTTGGCCACATTTGGCTAATATCAACACTGTGCACTTAAACTGAGTGCTGTGTCTGTTCAAATTTGTTCATGATTGATCCGAGATGAGATGCAAGGCCACACTTAGTATTATTTTTTTAACAAGTAAAATACTTCTTGGATTTAAAATTTAAAATACTCATTGCGTATTTGCAATGAGTATAGAGAGTATTGGGTGCAAAGGAAAATACAAGACAGAGTAGCCCAAAGGATGTTGGCAGTGTAAATATGCAAAAATGTTACTTTTATTATTCTGTATATCATTCCCTTCAGCTTTATGGAGCTTTTTAGCATGACTCGGCCTGTGTTTTAATTTTCTCTTTTCAAAATAGTTAATTGCCCATTCTTATCAGGTAGTTTGTAGAATTAGATTTTCTTTTTACCATACCATAACCATAATCTAGCTTTACAGCACCAAGCTATAAAGGGAAGTACATAAAACTAGCAGTGAGCATCGTTTAGGATTTTAGCACCAAGAGTTTGATATTTTTCTCCAAAGTTTGTAGACACAGAACTAGAGGAAGTCTACAATATAACTTCAGCTGAAAATATGACAGTGTAGCCACACGTGACCTACTTTATGCCTTACATAATGCCTCACATCTTAGATAAGAACAAAGGCAGAGTTTCCTTGGAGATAACAGGAAGCTGTGAAAGTGTTAGCTTTGGTATGCAAGAGACGGCCTGGAGGATCCTTTGTGGGCCTAAGACTGTGGGGGTGATATTAAGGGATTAAAGAGGAGATGCATTGTTACTTTGGTTTGGAATGCAATGTGACTTGTGAGCTGTGGGGAGACCTGAGATATAAGGGACGAGTTTGTTCTGAGATTTTTTTCTTTCTACTTTGCTCATGTTGGAGACGTGTAATAAACTGCCTTGAGACAAAACAATGCCTCGTCAATTACACACTCCACACTGGTGACCCAAGACGTAGCATGCAGCAAGAAGAGAATTCCCCGGGGCCAGCCTTGTTGGGAGCCCCCAGCCAAGCGTACGCCGTTACGGTCCAGCTACCGGACTTTTGGCAGCACAACCCGCGCTCCTGGTTCCACTTGGTCGAGGCACAGTTTGCCCTCCGGGGAATATCGGTAGATGACAAGAAATTCTACCATGTGATCGCAAAGCTCGATAACCACACGGCGCAGCATGTGGAGAGCCTTCTGGAGCAACCACCAGCCAGCGACAAATACGGCGCGTTGAAGGCTGCACTCATCCAGCACTACACTCTCTCGGTTGAGGAGAGAGCAGAGAGACTCCTGGCGCTGACCGAGTTGGGAGATGGCACGCCCGTTGACCTGATGGAGAAGATGCTGAGGTTGAAAGGCTCGGACGATGACCACTTCATCTTTACCCACCTCTTCTTCAGGACCCTGCCGTCAGCGAAGAGAGCGGCCCTGGCCAGTTCGCCATTGTTGGACCAGCGGGACTACCGCGCACTGGCCCGGGAGGCGCATCGGATTGTCAACGCCAGCAGAGAGCGCGCGGCCACGGCGGCAGTGATGGAGTGCGGCGCGGCGGCCGGAGATGGCGGGGAGCCAGGGACGGCGGTAGCAGAACCCACGACGACAGCGGCGGCGGGCGCCAAGGAACACGGAGGAGACATCCTTTGTTTCTATCACCGCCGCTTTGCAGAGAAGGCACGCAAATGTATACCACCGTGCCAGTTCAAGCGCTCGGGAAAACGCCAAGACCGGGGGTCGGTAGCAGCCGCGACCCTCGGGGAGGAGAACAAGCTGCTCTACTTGAAGGACGCACGCTCGGGGAGGCATTTCCTCGTGGACACAGGCGCCCAGCTGAGTTTCATCACGCCTTCCTACGCCGACCGGCTGGCAGGTTCCAGCGGTCCCGAGATGGCAGCAGCAAACGGCTCGGAGATTAGGACCTTTGGTGAGAGGACTCTGCTTCTGTCTCTACACGGCCGTACATATGAGTGGACTTTTGTCATAGCAGCATTGAATTTCAATATATTGGGGGCTGATTTTTTGTGCTCTACATGGTTTGTTGGTTGATGTCGCTAACAGGCGCCTGGTTAATGCACTTTCTTTTGACTCTATTCCCTGTACAGCTTGAGTGGCCCGGCCAACAGCACAAGCCAACGCCACAGCTGCAAGTGGTAAGTTCCACACACTGCTCACTCAGTTCCCAGCACTCACGGTTCCCACATTTGCGGCAGCCGTCGCTAAACACGGGGTGGAACATTTTATTACCACCACAGGGCCGCCTGTTTTTCCAAAGCCTCGGCGCTTGGACGCAGCTAAACTGGCCATAGCGCGCGAGGAGTTCGCCAACCTGGAGAGGTTGGGCATTATCAGGCGTTCGAACAGCCCATGGGCCTCCCCGCTACACATGGTCCCGAAAGCTGACGGCTCGTGGCGACCTTGCGGGAATTTCCGCAGGTTGAACAACGCCACAGCGCATGACCGCTACCCAATCCCTCATATCCAAGATTTTTCTGTTCATTTGGCAGGGGCGCGCGTTTTTTCTAAAATAGACTTGGTCCGCGGTTACCACCAAGTCCCAGTGCGCGCTGAGGACATACCCAAAACAGCGGTAGTGACTCCATTTGGCCTATTTGAGTTTTTACGCATGCCATTCGGGCTTAAAGGGGCTGCACAGACGTTCCAACACATGATGGACGCGGTGCTGCGCGATCTCCCTTTCGTGTTCGTCTACTTGGACGATATCTTGGTAGCCAGCGCGTCCAAAGACGAACACGAAAACCACCTGGCGGCAGTTTTCCGGAGGTTGGGAGATCACGGGTTAATAATCAACCCAGCGAAGTGTCAGTTCGGGGTGACGCAGATCGATTTTTTAGGACACCGCATCTCCCCCGAAGGAGCGGTTCCGCTTCCTGACAAAGTGCGAACGGTAGCAGATTTCCCCCGGCTGCAGACGGTCAGGGCGTTACAGGAGTTTTTGGGAATGGTCAATTTTTATAACCATTTCCTCCCCCGCGCAGCGCAGCTCATGCAACCGCTGTATGCCGCACTCAAAAAACAGAAACCTGCGAATAAGATCGAGTGGTCCCCGGAGCGGGAGCGAGCGTTCTCGGAAGTCAAAGCAGCCCTGGCAGACGCTGCATTGTTGGCACATCCAGACCCAACGGCCCGCATAGCGCTCACCACTGACACGTCAGATGTGGCCATAGGGGCGGTCGTGGAGCAGCATGTAGCCGGGGCTTGGCAGCCGCTCGCCTTTTTCAACAGGACCTTGCGCGATAGTGAACATAAATACAGCGCGTTTGACAGGGAGTTGCTGGCTCTCCATTTGGCCATTCGCCACTTCCAGTTCTGGCTAGAAGGGCGCTGTTTTATCACGTTCGTTGACCACAAGCCACTAACATTTGCAATGGCCAAAGTTTCAGAACCGTGGTCTGGCCGGCAGCAGAAACAGCTAGCCGCGATCTCAGAGTTTACTACCGATATTCAGCATGTGTCGGGTAAACTGAATGTAGTGGCAGACTGCCTCTCGCGCGCTGTGGCTGCCCCTGTCCGCGTGGGGATAGATTACACAGCCATGGCCGCGGAGCAGGTTGGTGATGCGGATGTGCGTGCGCTCCAGTCTGGACCAACAGGGTTAAGGCTGGAGAGCAGGGTGCTGCAAGACGGTGTGCCCCCCCTAATCTGTGATGTCTCCACGGGGTGACCGCGTCCCGTGGTACCGGCAGCGTGGCGCCACCGTGTTTTTGACTCGATTCATTCTTTGGTGCACCCAGGGGTGCGCGCGTCGGTCAAAATGGTAGCAGAAAAATTTGTGTGGCCCGGCCTCCGCAAACAAGTGAAAGAGTGGGCGGCAGCCTGCATGGCGTGCCAACGAGCCAAGGTACACAGACACACGAGGGCTCCCTTAGAGCCATTTCACATTCTGGCTAAGAGGTTTGACCACGTTCACGTGGACCTCGTGGGTCCCCTCCCGCCATCGCAGGGGTGCACGCACCTTCTGACAATGGTGGACCGCACCACGCGTTGGCCGGAGGTGGTTCCTTTGGCGTCAACCACAGCCGAGGAGGTGGCGCGCGCGTTTGTAACTGCATGGGTGGCGCGTTTTGGAGTCCCATCGGACATTACGTCCGACAGAGGCCCTCAATTTGTTTCCAAACTTTGGTCAGCAATGGCCCGCAGCCTGGGGGTCACAATTCACCGCACAACCGCGTACAATCCTCAGGCTAATGGGTTATGTGAACGTTTTCATAGGTCATTGAAAGCGGCTCTCAGGGCATCTCTGATGGATGCAAATTGGGCAGACAAGCTACCGTGGGTTTTATTAGGGTTGCGTTCTGCGCCTAAAGAAGACTTAGAAGCTTCCCCAGCTGAACTCGTTTTCACACAGCCACTTCGGCTGCCCGGGGAGTTTCTCCCGGATAATTCTGCACCAAGCAGCTCCCCGTCTCAGCTGTTGCAGCGTAGCATTGACGCAGGCACGCTGCCAGGCCCCGTGCATCACAGTTTTTCACGCGTTTTTATGCCTAAAACTTTGAAAAACGCGGAGTTTGTTTTTATCAGACATGACGCGCATCGCACCCCACTGCGACCACCTTATGATGGGCCGTTCAGAGTGTTGAAAACAGGGGACAAGCATTTTTTGCTAGATTTGGGGGGTAGGAGGGAAACGGTTGGCATAAACAGACTCAAACCCGCTTTTGTGGTGGCGGACGAGCAAGTGCTGCTGGCATGGGCCCCTTGGCGCGGCAGACCACCACGGGGTGCTTCCCAGAGTAATATTTCCCCAGATCACCCGCAGGGACTGACAAAAGGTTTTCACCCCCAGACAGCAGCTCCCCAGCATGACGGCGGTGAACCCTAGTTACAGCAGATACGGGAGAAGACTGAAGCCCAAGCAGCATGTGGATTGATGTGTAATGATGTTATCACAGCATGCAAACTGTTATTCTGTTGTTAGATCTAAATGTTTGGGGGGGGGGTGTAGCCACACATGTGACCTACTTTATGCCTTACACAATGCCTCACATCTTAGATAAGAACAAAGGCAGAGTTTCCTTGGAGATAACAGGAAGCTGTGAAAGTGTTAGCTTTGGTATGCAAGAGACGGCCTGGAGGATCCTTTGTGGGCCTAAGACTGTGGGGGTGATATTAAGGGATTAAAGAGGAGATGCATTGTTACTTTGGTTTGGAATGCAATGTGACTTGTGAGCTGTGGGGAGACCTGAGATATAAGGGACGAGTTTGTTCTGAGATTTTTTTCTTTCTACTTTGCTCATGTTGGAGACGTGTAATAAACTGCCTTGAGACAAAACAATGCCTCGTCAATTACACACTCCACAACAGCTGTGTTAAAACTGGGCACAGTTCAAAGGTAATGTGAAATAGGTGTGACTATAGTATATAAGTCGGTTTATATTTTTCACAGTTACAAAGAACATCACTGATAATGTAACATTTTCATTCATATCTATAAATTCACGAAGTCTCTGTCTGTGTGTCTGTCTGTCTGTCTACAGTATCTCACAAAAGTGAGTGCACCCCTCACATTTTTGTAAATATTTTATTACATCTTTTCATGGGACAACACTGAAGATATGACACTTTGATACAATGTAAAGTAGTCAGTGTACAGCTTGTATAACAGTGTAAATCATCGGAGTGGTGGCTCAGTTGGTAGAGCATCCGTCCCACACCCGGGAGGCAGGGGTTCAAATCCCGGCCGGGTCATGCCGAAGACCATATAAAAGCGGAACTTCCTGCCGTCCAGCTTGGTGCTCAGCAATATTGGAATGGAGGAGGGAAATCTGTGGCGGTGCCTTGCATGGCAGCAGCCCTCTGATTCTACACATGGGGTGTGTGTGATTAACACTGTAGATAGGAAAAGCACAATTTCGCTCTACTGTACATGATTGGTTGTACAGTTGAATGACAATAAAGGGTGATTTAATTTAATTATTTAGTGATTTAAATTTGCTGTCCCCTCAAAATAACTCAACACACAGCCATTAATGTCAAAACCGCTGGCAACAAAAGTAAGTACACCCCTAAGTGAAAATGTCCAAATTGTGCCCAATTAGCCATTTTCGCTTCCCGGTGTCATGTGACTCAGTGTTACAAGGTCTCAGGTGCTCCCCTCAGAATGGGGAGCAGGTGAACAAAAGTACACCGAGGGTGAGAGGGAGGTGCTTGCCTGCGTCTGGGGGTGTGAGCGGTGGCATATCTACCTCTATGGGCACCATTTCACTCTGCGGACGGACCACCGAGCGCTGACAACATTACTGGAGACGTTGGGTTCAGGACACAGACCTTTGAAGATCCACAGGTGGATGGAGCAGTTGAGGGCCTACAATTTTACCACCCAGTTCACTCCTGGTAAGGAGAACGTAGTGGCGGGTCTCCTATCCTGTGCCACGGCCAACACGGTACAATCGGACGACGAAAATGGCAACGATCCCATGGAGGCGGATCTGGTCAATGCACTGCATGGGGCCCTCCGGGATATAGTATCCCTCCAAGAACTTTGGGCAAGTCAGAACGAGACCCCGTGCTGTCACAACTGTGCTCAGTGATTAGGGAGGGTTGGCCCGCGAAGGTGCAGGGCGGGCTGGCACCCTTCCACCGGTTTAAAGACAAACTGAGCTGTTGGAATGAGGTGTGTGTGGTGAGGGGACACTGCACGCTAATCCCGGTGTCTCTGAGATCACGTGTCCTAGCGATGCTCCACAAGGGCCACCTGTGCGTGGTCAGGGTAAAACAGCACTACAGGGATTCAGTTTGGTGGCCGGGTATTGATAAGGACACTGAACCTATGGCGAAAAACTGTGTTCCGTGCTTGGAGAGAGGAAAGACCGGCGGAGCACCCCCTCCACCCCTGTGGCCATTGTCGTACCCGGAGGGGCCTTGGAAATCTGCGGCAAACTACTTACAGTACCCCCGAACAGCCGGTTCCTGCTTGTGGTCTACGACTTGTTCTCAAAGTGGCTGGAGGTGTTACCCACTAATTCAGTCATGACGGATGTGGTTACGGGTTTCCTCTCGTCACTGTTCGCCAGGTGGGGGGGTCCCGAATATAATCACGACTGACAATGGCCTTTGTGACAATTCACCTCTGGGGCGTTTGAAGAGTTTTTGAGCACTAGGGGTGTGGAACACATTAAAATCGCAATCTACCATCCCCAGGCCAATGGGGGCGTTGAACGTTTTAACAAGACCCTGAAAAATGGACTGAGAGCCCACTTGACAGACGGCTTTGTATTTCCGGACGCCCTCCAGAGCACATTCCTCTACTGCAGGTCAACGGCCCATGCTACGACAGGATGCTCCCCGGCAGCTCTCATGCTGGGGCGCGAACTACTTCTGCCTTTGGATCGAATGAGACCATCCACGACATCCTCCTTCAAGGAGAATGGACTCTCCACGGGACCGGGTTGCTGCACAACAGCGTAAGATGAAGCAACAATTTGACAGGAAGCACAGGGCGAGAGCCCACGGACTGAAAGTGTCCGATCAGGTTTGGCTCAAACACCCTAACCGCACGCACAAGCTGCAGCCGTTCTGGACGGGGCCCCTGCGGATCACGAGGCGACGGGGCCAGGACACATTCAAGCTTGCGGATGGGTCGCAGTGGCACTCCAGTAGAGTCAGGAAGTCGCCACCGGAACAGAGGACTAGAGCTACGGCGGGACAACCTGGTGTGAGGTGCGACTTGTTGGACTGGGGTGGTGAGAACTCACAGGTGCAGCCGATGGTGCCTGGTGCAGTCCCCGCCTAGGAGACGCCCGGCTAAAATTCGTCAGAGGCCCAGGTACCTGGAAGACTATGTATTGAAGACAGTACTAGTTAATGCGTGTTGGGACTAAGTGGCAGAATAACCCTCTCCAACACGGTGGGGTGTTCTGGTAGTCTACCCAGACACCCGTTTGATTGGCTGAGTTTTGCCTACTTAGTTTAAAAAAAAAGAGAGAGACAACACTGTTTTGTTTTGTTTTTTCGGGGGGGGGGGCGGTCTATGACTTTGTGAGGGGGAAGAATGTTTTGTGTGAGAGTTGACTCTCAGGGCTTGCCGTAGCCTGGCCGAGGGGGTTGGGGTAATGACGTCAGGCGGGCTACGGCTGGAGTGTATATTGTGTTGTTTTCGATAATAAAGTCAGTTCAGTGTTAAGTTGAGAGTGGCTCCAGTCTCATGTTATTCAGACATAACACCACATCATGTCCCAAAAATGTATATACCACTATTGTACCACTTTGAGTATAAACAGGAGGCTAAATCAACACCAGAGTACTCTTCTGAGGTTGGTACCATTTAAAATTAAATCAAATATTAGGGTGAAACACACCAGACAGACATTGAGATGATGCAAGCAATGCTGATCCAACTGTGCAAAATTCCCTTGGAGGCGTTATATGATTTACTTTACCGACGAAGGGCCCCAAATTAAAATGTTGCTTAGGGTCCCACGAAGGCTTGGGCCGGCCCTGATAATATGGTGTTTTATGATATAGCCTAAAAACACTGAGATAGATGTAGCCAGGTGGAAGAATGGGGGGGATATGTTTCTCCTCTCCATTAGGGGGAGGTAGCATTTTGTGAGCCTCTTTCCTGGTTTTAGTAGGCAGCAGCTGAAGGGGGGGGAGAGAACTATAAATACCTGACAGGAAACAGGAAGTTCTTTTGTTCTGCTCAGACAGCTCAAGCAGAAGGCCACACCCGAGGTTTGGAACAAGCGAGTGATGTTAGGGTTGTTGGGGTGGTGGAAGGCCAGGTGACCTTGTAGGCCTGAGGGATGGGGGCCATGGGTTTTATTCGTCACTAATGGTATTTATGGTGTATTTTAATTGGGTTATTTCATGTTTTATTGTTGCCACTGACTTGAGTTAACCCCTTGCACTCCGGTCAATTTTCCTAAAAACGCCAAAAAAAAATGTGCCCAAAGTAAATCGAAAGCTGTTCTTCAACCCTTTGCAGCATCTTCATGGGGTTGGTCGCATTTAAAAGAAAACACTTTGAATTTTTTGGCAAAAAAAAACATGATCTCTCTAAGTGCTCCGGCCACTGAGTTACAGTCATCTAAACATAGTGAACTTGAAGAAAATAAATTTGGCCTGGGTGTTTTTTTGGATACAAATGCTTGCAAATAACACACAGCTTCAGATCCGGGCTGGAAAATGCAACAGAAATGTAGAATCAAGTTTTATCCAGCTGAGGTCCAAATTTTGTAACAATACCACAAAAAATGAATATATTACACAGCTTTGTTCTCAGGCTGTTCCCAGGCGTTTTGGAACTGTGCCAAATTGTGCCAAATGGCACAGTTTGGAAAAACATCTGTAACTTTTGAATGATTCAATGTACAAGCTTCATTTAGGGCTCTAATGAAAGGTCATATTCAGGGCTGTGTCTGTGTGTGTGTGTGTGGGGGGGGGGGGGGGTTGTCCACCCACCCCCCCGCTACAGAGGACAGAGATCCGCCCTCGCTACATGACAGATTACACTCGGATAAGGCATGTTTCCACAGCACCGCTGTCACTGCGGCTCCCCCCACCCCCCCGCTACAGAATCGTAGCGGCGGGGGGGGCGTTCACGGTCCGGAGGCAGCGAACGAACCGTGTAACGCGGCGCACGCACTTCGGACATCGTGCGCCGCACAGTTGTAATTTACCGATCGGTCAAAAGTCATTTTTGATTACAATTTTCAGGAATAAAAAATAATTTGGCTTATAACACCTTACCTCTTCACAGCCACATTGTCCTGGCCAACTTCTCTTCCTCATTGTCAGACGAACCAACGCTGGTCCGCTCGTTCTGGTCTCGCGACCCGGTCAAAACATAATTCCATGATTGCGGTTTTGGCGAATGATTTACGACCTTCGTCGTCGGCCTCCGTCAGTCTATGATGACCATATAAGAGAATCCTAAACACTCTGCTGGAATTAAAAAAAAAAATAAACCACTGCCCGTGGCTGCTGAAGCAGTCTCTCTTCACCCAGCTTTAGACAAAACAGCTCAGCGAACTTCTGTGCTTCAAGTGGCTCGCAGCCGTTGGGAGGCGGGTCCTTCTGGCTAGGTTTTCATTCATTGGTTCTTCAAGGTTTCAGAAACCCAATTCAAGGCTCTTATTAGTCGAATGAGAGGTCAATCAGATGAACTAATCTGTTCGCGGCTGTGTCTGCAGCTTTTATTTTCAGTGCGCGCTTGGACGCCATACACCACCTACATCAAAATCTCCATGATGCGTCCTAGAGCGCACGAGAGCGCCCTCGTGCGCTCTAGGACGCAGAGACTTGCCCACCCGTGGGACAACGGCGCGCAAGAGGTTAAAGATGATGTTGTAGACGCTGAGATAATCATCAGGGAGACGGTTCCTCATAGACACCGGCTCCCAAATGAGCCTCATCCTGCCATCCTATGCCGACTGGCTAGGGGGAGCTAGCGGCCTCGAGCTGGTAGCCGTAAACGGCTCAGACATTAGGACTTTTGGTGAGAGAACAGTGACTTTATCCCTACAGGGCTGTATGTATGAGTGGACTTTCGTCATAGCGGCATTGAGTTTCCCAATCTTGAGAGCTGATTTTCTGTGTGCACATGGGTTGCTAGTCGATGTTGCTAACAGACGCCTGGTTAATGCAATGTCTTTTGATTCTCTCCCCTGTACAGTTCGAGGGGCTGGGCCAATAGCACTAGCCAACGTCACAGCTCCAGGCAGTAAGTTCCACACACTGCTCACTCAGTTCCCAGCACTCACAGTCCCAACATTTTCAGCGGCCATCACTAAACACGGGGTGGAACACTTTATCACCACCACTGGGCCACCCGTTTTTGCACGACCTCAGTGCCAGAACGCAGCTAAACTGGCCATAGCGCGCGAGGAGTTTGCAAACTTGGAAAGGTTGGGCATCATCAGGTGCTCAAACAGCCCATGGGCATCCCCGCTACACATGGTCCCTAAGGCCGAGGGATCGTGGCGACCGTGCGGAGATTTCCGCAGACTGAATAACGCCACAGCGCACGACCGCTACCTGATTCCCCATATTCAGGATATTTCCGTTCACCTCGCCGGGGCACGCATTTTTTCTAAAATAGACCTGGTCCGTGGTTACCACCAGGTCCCGGTGTGCGCGGAGGACATACCCAAAACAGTGGTAATAACTCCGTTTGGCTTGTTTGAGTTTTTACGCATGCCCTTCGGATTAAAAGGCACAGCACAGACATTCCAACGCATGATGGATGCGGTGTTGCGCGATCTGCCGTTTGTGTTCGTCTACCTGGATGATATCCTGGTGGCCAGCGCGTCCGAGGACAAACACGTAACCCACCTCAGGACGGTTTTCCGGAGGTTGGAAGAGCACGGGTTAATAATCAACCTGGGGAAATGCCAGTTCGGCGTGACGGGAATTGACTTTTTGGGGCACCGTGTCTCACCGGAGGGAGCGATACCCTTGCCCGACAAGGTGCGCGCCGTGGCGAATTTTCCCCAGCCTCAGACGGTCAGGGCGCTTGCAAGAGTTTTTGAGGATGGTTAACTTTTATAACCGATTCCTCCCCCACGCAGCTCAGCTCATGCAGTCATTGTACACCACGCTCAAGAAATGGAAACCGGCGGACAGAGTCGAATGGACTCTGGAGCGGAAGCAGGCATTCTCGGAGGTTAAAACAGCCCTGGCAAACGCTGCACTGTTGGCGCACCTGGACCCGGCGGCTCGGATAGCGCTCACTACCGACGCCTTGGACGTGGCCATAGGGGCCGTCATGGAGCAACGTGTCGCCGGTTCTTGGCAGCTGCTCGCTTTCTTCAGCAGGGCTTTGTGCGACAGTGAGCGTAAAGTTCGACAGAGAGTTGCTGGCTCTCCACCTGGCCATACGCCACTTCCAGTTCTGGCTGGAAGGGCACAGCTTCACTGCGTTCGTGGACCACAAGCCGCTAACGTTTGCGATGGTCAAGGTTTCGGAACCATGGTCGGGCCGGCAGCAGAGACAGCTGGCCGCGATCTCGGAGTTTACGACCGATATTGCCTCCAGATCAACGCGAGGAAAACTAAGGAGCTGGTGGTGGACTGCCGCAGGCATGGACAACCCCTCACAGCACCAGTAAATATACAGGGAACTGACATTGAGATGGTGACATCCTACAAGTACCTGGGTGTTCATCTGAACAATAAACTAGACTGGTCACACAATACTGACGCACTCTACAAGAAGGGACAGCGCAGGCTGTTCCTACTGAGGAGACTCAGGTCTTTTGGTGTACAAGGGGCACTGCTGAAGACAGTCTATGACACGGTGGTGGCATCAGCCATCACTTTTGGAGTGGTCTGCTGGGGCAGTGGCATTACTGCAGCCGATAGGAAGAGACTGAACAAACTGATCAAGAAAGCTAGCTCCGTCCTGGGGCAGCGCCTTGATCCGGTGGAGGAGATAGGAGAGAGAAGGACGGTGGCTAAACTGTCATCTCTGCTGGAGTCCGAGTTCCACCCTATGCAGGACATACTGAATGCACTGAGGAGCTCATTTAGCAGCAGACTACATCATCCCAGGTGCACAACCGAGAGGTTTCGCAGGTCCTTCCTACCAACGGCTGTCAGACTGTACAACCTAAGCAGGGCTGCTCGCAGAGATAGCAAAAAAGACGTAACAACCTAATAGTTTTTTGAATGCAAAAGATGCAATAGACTTACACAATGGTCCCCTCCGGCATACAGCTAGGAAAATACCGGTCGCTATGGAGGGTGAGAATATGTATGGGTACATAATCATACCATGTAGGCTAACTAAGTAGACGGTTGTGCTGTTTCATCCCATCTAGCAACAATGCTCTGCACTGTGTGTGTTTATATATTTACATATTTATTCCATCTAGCTACAATGCTCCGCACTGGGTGTGTTTATGTTTATATTTATATTTATATATCTATATATTTATTCCATCTAGCTACAATGCTCCGCACTGTGTTTATATATCTACATATTATTCCATCTAGCTACAATGCTCCGCACTGGGTGTGTTTATGTTTATGTTTATGTTTATGTTTATATTTTATATTTATATATCTATATATTTATTCCACCTAGCAGCTAGGTGCTGCAATGCTCCGTACTGTGGGTGTTTATATATCTACATATTTATTCCATCTAGCTACAATGCTCCGCACTGTGTGTTTATATACTCATATACAGTGGGGCAAAAAAGTATTTAGTCAGCCACCAATTGTGTAAGTTCTCCCACCTAAAAGATGAGAGAGGTCTCCAATTTTCATCATAGGTATACCTCAACTATGAGAGACAAAATGAGAAAAAAAAAATCCAGAAAATCACATTGAAGGATTTTTAATGAATTAATTGGTAAATTCCTCAGTAAAATAAGTATTTGATCACCTACAAACAAGCAAGATTTCTGGCTCTCACAGACCTGTAACTTCTTCTTTAACAGGCTCCTCTGTCTTCTACTCGTTACCTGTATTAATGGCACCTGTTTGAAGTCGTTATCAGTATAAAAGACACCTGTCCACAACCTCAAACAGTCAGACTCCAAACTCCACTATGGCCAAGACCAAAGAGATGTCAAAGGACACCAGAAACAAAATTGTAGACCTGCACCAGGCTGGGAAGACTGAATCTGCAATAGGTAAGCAGCTTGGTGTGAAGAAATCAGCTGTGGGAGCAATTATTAGAAAATGGAAGACATACAAGACCACTGATAATCTCCCTCCATCTGGGGCTCCACGCAAGATCTCACCCCATGGGGTCAAAATGATCACGAGAACGGTGAGCAAAAATCCCAGAACCACATGGGGGGACCTAGTGAATGACCTGCAGAGAGCTGGGACCGAAGTAACAAAGGCTACATCAGAAACACACTACGCCGCCAGGGACTCAAATCCTGCAGTGCCAGACGTGTCCCCCTGCTTAAGCCAGTACATGTCCAGGCCCGTCTGAAGTTTGCTAGAGAGCATTTGGATGATCCAGAAGAGGATTGGGAGAACGTCATATGGTCAGATGAAACCAAAATAGAACTTTTTGGTAAAAACTCAACTTGTCGTGTTTGGAGGAGAAAGAACACCATACCTACTGTGAAGCATGGGGGTGGAAACATCATACTTTGGGGCTGTTTTTCTGCAAAGGGACCAGGACGACTGATCCGTGTAAAGGAAAGAATGAATGGGGCCATGTATCGTGAAATTTTGAGTGAAAACCTCCTTCCACCAGCAAGGGCATTGAAGATGAAACGTGGCTGGGACTTTCAGCATGACAATGATCCCAAACACACCGCCCAGGCAACGAAGGAGTGGCTTCGTAAGAAGCATTTCAAGGTCCTGGAGTGGCCTAGCCAGTCTCCTGATCTCAACCCCATAGAAAATCTTTGGAGGGAGTTGAAAGTCTGTGTTGCCCAGTGACAGCCCCAAAACATCACTGCTCTAGAGGAGATCTGCATGGAGGAATGGGCCAAAATACCAGCAACAGTGTGTGAAAACCTTGTGAAAACATACAGAAAACGTTTGACCTCTGTCATTGCCAACAAAGGGTATATAACAAAGTATTGAGATGAACTTTTGTTATTGACCAAATACTTATTTTATCGAGGAATTTACCAATTAATTCATTAAAAATCCTTCAATGTGAACTTCCGGTTATGGCTGCCACGTAGGACGGACGTGTCTCGCTCTGCTCTGCTCCTGGAAAAAAAAAAATCGGCAAATAACTCTCTCATTTGGGACAGAACGTATCCCAGCATTTGGGCGAAGATATGTCGGCGAAGCCTAAGGCTGGAAAACCAGGAAAAGGAAAAAGCGAGCCGCCGAAACAGTCCAAATTAACGGACTTTCAAGTCTGTGACGCAGTAAACAAAACTCCATATATGGCGGAGGAGGCTGGCAACGCTGCGATATCTGCGGGGAATGGCGCAGATGCGCTGATGGCTGCCATGAGTTCAATGAGAGCGGACTTTTCCTCTAGATTTGATGGGATTATGACAGCGTTGGAAGGAATAAGAAAGGAATTGGGTGACTGTGTAGAACGAACGGCGCAGATGGAGCTCCGTCTCGCTAGTGCTGAAGATGACGTCACCCGTCTTCAATTAAAGGTGCGCACTTTGGAAAAAAAAAATAAATCTCTGGAAGATAATATTTTGGATTTGGAATCTCGGTCGAGACAGAATAATTTGAGGCTGGTGGGTCTTCCAGAGGAATCAGAAGGTCGGGACGTATGTTCCTTTCTGGAAAAGTGGATTCCGGAGGTGCTGGGCAGCGAGGAGTTGCAATCAGCAGTGGTTCTGGAAAAAGCACATCGTATTGGCCCACGGAGAGATAAGGGACCGCCGAGGACCTTAATTATGAAGTTTCTTAGCAACAGAGACAGGATGAAGATCTTCAACGCTGCACGAGCTAAAAAAGGAGAGATTAAACACCAGGACCAGCAGGTGCGGTTCTACCCAGATTTGGCCACAGGAATCCAGCAATTGAGGAAGCAGTTTGATCCCATACGTAAGGAGCTGCGCAACCTTGGGATTCGTCATGGTGTAATCTATCCTGCGAGACTGCTGACCACGTATGAGGGCAGAACCCACATCTTCAAGACCCCAGAGGAGGCGCAGGAGTTCATCAAGAAGATCAAAGAAGAAGAAGAGACTGGTGGGAGCTAAGCATGAACAAAATATAAGGTAGAATAATTAAGCATTTGCACAGGCATCTGACTGACTTGAAGTAAATAGTAAGTTTACAAAATATAGATTGTATTATATATTAAAAAAACAAAACAAAAACAAAACAAACAAAAAAAAAAAAACTATGATGTACAAAGTTGTTAAAAATTTTGGAGTTAAGTTGGAAAACTACAGAGGAGAGTTAATGTTACGTCATTAAAAGCAGTAGAGTTAGGGTGATTGGGAGGATGAAGAAGGAGTGGCTTAGGCTGTTCCCCGTGGGTGTGGAACGGTCGATGGCTATATCGGGAGACAGAATTTTTCTTTTGATTTTGGGGGGTTTGCCACAAGTGTGGGAAGGGGAAATTTGTTTGTGTGTAGTTTGTAGGATGAATGTTCAACCACTCATGTTTTTGCTTCTCTGTATGAGCATGTTTACACTGCAAGGTAATCCCAAACTCTCTATTGATCATGGACCAAAGTGTTAATCTTAATTTAACTTCATGGAATTGCAGAGGTCTACAAAATTTAAAAAAACTTAAACAAGTTATGAATAAAATAAAGGACATGGGTTCAAGAATTGTGTTTTTACAAGAAACTCATCTGATAGAGGAGGATGTTAAAAGAATTAGGAGTAGATGGCAGGGAAGTGTATTCACCTCTTCATTTTCATCCCGAGCCAGGGGAGTTATGACTCTCATACATAAATCAGTTCCTTTTCAAGTGAAAAATGTAATTGGAGACAAATTTGGAAGATATGTAATCATTCAAGGTTCTTTGCTATTAGAAAATATAAATCTTGTGAACTTATATGGTCCCAATATAGATGATCAGAAGTTCTTTGCTAATTTATTTCTCATCTTATCATCACTTACAGGGCAACATATAATAGCAGGGGATTTTAATTGTACATTGAATCCAGGTGTGGATAGATCAACAGGACTGGATTGTACGCACATTGGATGTAGGATGACTATTAATCATTTTATGAAAGAATTGAGATTGTTAGATATATGGAGAGAAATGAAACCACAAGTTAAAGCCTATTCTTGTTATTCCAGTACCTACAAGACATTCTCACGTATTGATTATTTTTTGATTTCCACAGAATTAAGGTCCAAGATTCAAAACTGCTTTTATGATAACATTGTGATCTCTGATCATGCACCCTGTTGTCTAATATATGTAGATAAAAAATTGACAAAGGAATCAGGTAGATGGCAATTTCAGCATAAATGGCTTCAGGATGAGGAATTTGTCAAGTATATAGAAAAACAGATAGACGAGTTCTTTGACATCAATACTACACAAACATCAGCATGTGTAAAGTGGGAGGCTTTCAAAGCTTTTATTAGGGGACATATTATTAGTTATACAGGATCAAAATCTAAGAAGACTCGAGAGGAGAGAGCTAAATTGGAACATAAAATAAAAAGTCTTCAGGAAAAAGTGTATGCAGGAAGTGACCCAAGGTTGGAGAATGAATTACTGATTTTGAGAGCTGAATACGACAAAAAATCTGCGAATAGAGCTGCCTCGAGTCTTCTAAGATTGAAACAATCTTTTTATGAACAAGGTGAAAAATCAGGAAAATTATTAGCATGGCAGATTAAACAATTGGAAATTAAAACACCAATTACCAGTATTATAAGTAACGGACAGGTAGTTATAGATCCTTTAGAAATTAATAGAGCCTTTAGAGATTACTATGAAAAATTATATGATACCAAAAATGAACCTGATTTAACAAAACTAAATGGGTTTTTGAACGAACTATCTATACCGTGTATACCAAATGAAAACTGGGAGATATTGGAGTCTAAAATTAGTCAAGAAGAAGTTGGGCTAGCCATTGATAATATGAAATCAGGAAAAAGTGCAGGACCAGATGGTCTTCCAGTTGACCTTTATAAAAAATTTAAGAATAAATTAATAAAACCTTTTTTGGAAATGGTTTTAGAAGCATTTCAAAATAATAATTTACCATCATACATAAATAATGCCTTAATTATACTGCTGCCAAAACCAGGTAAGCCCTCTAATAAATGTGAAAATATGAGACCAATAAGCCTATTAAACGCCGACCTTAAGATAATCTGTAAAATTTTAGCAAGACGAATACAAGAAATTTTACCAAATATTATTAATCGAGATCAGAATGGCTTTATAAAGGGTAGACAAGGCTTCCATAATGTAAGAAGACTATTTAATATTATTTATTTTAATAAAGAAGCACCGGATACAGCTCTCCTATCACTGGACGCCGAAAAGGCCTTTGATAGAGTTGAATGGCCCTTTCTTTTTGAAGTCCTACAAAGGTTTGGACTTGGAAATAATTTCATAAAATGGGTTCAAATAATATACAATAATGCTACAGCAGAAATCCTAACAAATAACAATATTTCAAAACCAATAAAAATCAACAGAGGATGTCGACAAGGCTGTCCACTTTCACCTTTACTGTTTACTATGGCAATTGAACCTTTAGCGATAGCGATACGTTTACATTCACAAATATATGGAATTAAAGTTGGACCAACAGAACATAAAATCTCCCTGTACGCCGATGATATAATTTTGTTTATGTCGAATCTAAAAAAATCAATTCCAACCTTGTTGAATTTAATAAAGAATTTTGGGGAAATATCAGGATATAAAATAAATAAAACTAAATCTTCAATATTAATGCTAAATGAGACCCAGAGAAATTACCCAGCCCCTGAGGCAAATCAATTCAATGTTGTAAATCAGTTTAAATATTTAGGAATCCAAATTATGCCTAAGCTAGAATCAGTCGCCAGCGTCAACTATGAAGCCTTAATGTCAGATATCAATGAGTTAACTCAGAGATGGATGTCACTACCAATGTCGATGATCGGGAGAATCAATATACTTAAAAGTAATATTTTACCTAAAATACTTTATTTATTTCAATACATTCCCTTATCACCACCTTTAGATCTATTCTCAAGAATAAAAAAAAAGTTAGTGGAATTTATATGGAACAACAGGAGGGCTAGATTACGTCTGTCTTTATTATATTTACCATTTGATCGTGGAGGTCTGAAATGTCCAAATTTTATGTTGTATTATTGGTCGGCACAACTGAGGTCTATGACATATTATTTTTCATCAAATGATCTCCCTCACTGGACTGAAATGGAATCATACAATTTACCTTTACCTCTTCCCATATTCATATACTCAGATTCGGCAAAAAAATTACAAAAACAAGTTAAAAATCCATTTGTAAAGCATATGATCAAAATATGGTGTGAAGCTAAAAACTATTTAAAAGAACCACAGTTATTGTCACAATTTAGTCCAATATGGGGTAATCAATATTTTAAACCAGGGAGAGCGGACGCTGTATTTAAAGTATGGAATTTAAAAGGGATACAAAAGATTCAGGATTTATATTTGCCATGTGCAGACAACATAATGTCTTTTGAAGAGCTGAGGATCAAATTTAATCTCAATAGAACACATTTTTTTAAATATCTTCAACTTAGAAACTTTATTCGATCAAATCAAAATAAAGCTCTCACTCGACCTATTTATTCATCCTTGGAAAAAATGATGATGAAAGATAGTAAAAGAAAGGGTATTATTTCAGAGTTTTATAACTCAATGACACTATCTTCAAGTGAAAATTCACTGAAAAGATTAAACTACTGGAAAGAAGATCTGCAAATTGAAATTTCGGAGGAACAATGGGAATTGGCTTGTACAGAAGCTCAAACCAAATCAATAAATGCACGCCTTAAATTGATACATTTCAAATGGTTAATGCGGATGTATGTTACACCGGAGGAGTTAAATAGATATAACAAAAATATACCAGATACATGCACAAAATGCATGGAAAGTAAAGGAACCCTATTTCATTGTTTATGGGAATGTAGATTAATAAGAATGTTTTGGGAAGAGGTGAGGGTAACAATTGAAAAAATAATCTCAAAACAAATCATACTGAATCCTAAACTGTTTTTGTTGGGTCTGTACCCAGAAAAGCATAATTTTAATAAAAGTGAAAGAACATTCATAGACCTCAGTTTGCTTAATGCCAAAAAATGTATTGCACTATTATGGAAAAAGACTCATAGACCAGATGTGACTCAGTGGTTAAGACAGATGTTAACAAACCTTCCATTAGAAAGAATAACATATATACTGAAATCAAAGGAAATTGTGTTTGAGAATATATGGAGACCTTTTATTGATTATGTAAAAAATTTAAACATAACTCTTGAAGAAGAAGGTGAATGATGTGTGTGGACCTTGTAAATTCCAAACTGGTGAACATAATATGTATACTTATGTATTGGATTGTCTAGACTAAACAGAGGAGCATTGTTGAAGACTTGATTTTGTTGGTGGTTGTTGGTGTTTTTAGTGCATTTTTTTTTTTTTTGTAGTACTTTAGCGTTAGTGTTTGATTGTTTGTATCATGTTTGTTAAAAAAAAAAAAAGGTTCAATAAAGATATTGTGGAAGAAAAAAAAAAAAAAATCCTTCAATGTGATTTTCTGGATTTTTTTTTCTTATTTTGTCTCTCATAGTTGAGGTATACCTATGATGAAAATTGGAGACCTCTCTCATCTTTTAAGTGGGAGAACTTGCACAATTGGTGGCTGACTAAATACTTTTTTACCCCATTGTATTTATCCCATCCAGCTACAATGCTCTGCACTGTGTCTGTGTGTACGTATATATATATATATATATATATATATTTATAGTAATATGTACATATGTAGATTAGCTGCTCTTGCTTGCTTGCTTTTTTTTTTTTTGCCTTCTGATTGTTGCTCTGAGTGTTGCTATCCCTGTGCTGTTGCAATCCTGGAATTTCCCCGTTGTGGGACTAATAAAGGCTTATCTTATCTTATCTTATATTCAACATGTGGCAGGTAAACTGAATGTGATGGCGGACTGCCTCTGGCGCGCAGTAGTGGCCCCAGTCTGCGTAGGGATAGATTATACAGCCATGGCCGTAGAGCAGATTGGCGATGCGGACGTGTACGCGTTCCAGTCTGGACCAACAGGGTTAAGGCTGGAGAGCAGAGTACTGCAAGACTGCAGCCCCCCCCCCCCCCCCCAATCTGCGATGTCTCCACGGGACACCCGCGCCCGGTGGTCCCAGTTGCTTGGTGCCGTGTTTGAGTCAGTTCACACTCTGGCGCACCCAGGAGTGTGCGCGTCAGTCAAAATGGTGGGAGCGAAGTTCATTTGGCCAGGCCTGCACAAACAAGTGAAAGAGTGGGCTGCAGCCTGCATAGCGTGCCAACGAGCCAAAGGACACAGACACACCAAGGCCCCTTTGGAGCCGTTTCATATACCGGCTAAGAGGTTCAACCATGTTCATGTGGACCTCGTGGGCCCCCTCCCACCATCACAGGGGTGCACGCACCTCCTGACAGTGGTGGACCGCACCACACGCTGGCCAGAAGCAGTCCCGCTGGCGGCAACCGCATCCGCAGACGTGGCATGCACTTTTTTGACAACATGGGTGGTACGTTTTGGCATCCCGTCGGCCATCACGTCTGATAGGGGCCCACAGTTTGTTTCCAACCTCTGGTCCGCGATGGCCCGTAGCCTGGGTGTCGCAATTCATCGCACAACCGCGTACAACCCACAGGCCAATGGGTTATGGGAGCGTTTCCATAGGTCACTGAAAGCAGCGCTCAGGGCTTCGCTGACGGATGCAAATTGGGTAGACCGGTTGCCATGGGTTTTGTTAGGGTTGCGTTCCACACCAAAAGAGGATTTGGAGGCTTGTCCAGTGGAGCTTGTTTTTTCTCAGCCACTGTGGCTCCCCGGGGAATTTTGACCAGATAATCCCGTGCTGGACAACTGTCCGTCTCAGCGTTTGCAGCATAGCGCAGATACAGGCACGCTACCGGGCCCGGCCCACCACTGTTTTCCACGCGCTTTTGTGCCAAAAACTTTGAAGAATGCGGCATTTGTGTTTGTCAGGCACAACGCCCACCGCCCCCCATTGCGCCCACCCTACGATGGCCCATTCAGATTGCTGGAACCAGGGGACAAACATTTTTTGTTAGACTTAGGGGGTTGTTGGGAGAAAATATGTATAGACAGACTTAAGCCCGCCTTTGTGGTGGCGGACGAGCAAGTGATGTTGGCTCGGGCCCCTCGGCATGGAAGACCCCTACGGAGAACTCTCCAGGTAAACGATTCATCAGAGCAGCCACACGGGCAAGCTGAATGTTCCACCCCCCCTCGCCATTGCCCACCCACAGACAGACACACCCCCAGGTGCCCCCCACCGGCACAGCAGCGCCGCGAGGCAGAGAACCCCCGTTACAGCAGATACGGGAGGAGACTGAAGCCAAAAGGACGTGAGGATTGAAACTCGGTCTGAGATTCTGGGGGGGGGTGTAGACACTGGGATAATCATCTCAGACTGGATGCAGAGGGTAAACAGGTGAGGACAATAGGTATTGAGATGGGAGAGATTATGGTGATGTAGCAGGAAGGAGTAGTTGGGGGCAGTGGGGGGAGAATGGTTGAATGTATTGTGATGCAAGATTTCATGCAGATGGGAGATGGAGGGATGATATAAAAGGAGAGACCCTGGTGTATTGTAGGGAATGCTTTTCTGTGTATGACTGAAGTGAGAGTGAATAAAGTCGTCTGCTGCGCAAGTCTGGCTCTGTTATTTGCACTCTCCACAATTTTATTTTCTTTTGTTGTTTTAGAACTGTTGGGAGTTGAGATGTGCATTTGTGAGTGGGCCCTAGCAATGCACAAAAACAGTTACTATCATGTGTATATTTCAGTTTAATAAGTATAACTGTTGTTGTTTTTGTTAATGTGGCTTCTGTTCTGTTCTAAACAGGAAGACAGGCCACTATAGCGGTTAATGCACTGTATTTGTGAACAGTTTTCCTTTCAGATTTGTCTGTTTTAATGAATTCAGTTTTTTGTCATTCAGAATAAAGAACCTCTTCATATATTTTGTGTTTTGTCTGGAGCTCATTTGGCCAGATAGATACATGCCGTAGCCCATCCCTAGTGTGTGGCCTACACTGACTTGCCTGTGATCAGGAATGTGACGGCTTGTGGGTTCACAGCAGCGTCTCCCTTCTGACCAAACTGCAGCATGGCCTCTCTGGGGATAAGCCGGGTCTCTGTGTGGCCCTCAGCATTCAAGGACACTTCTTCATCTGTGAACTGACAAGGCAGCCAGGGGATCTCAGGAGAACACCGCGCACCTGGATCCGACACACACACACACACACATACAATACAGTGAAGTCCCGGCACCCACAGCACCAAAAACAACATAATCTGTGTTAAAGTGACTTACACGCGCACACAGAAAGGTAAATGAGTAGCTTTAAGATGAAGCCCATGGTGATTCATTGATGACCTCCAAATTCATTCTCCGGTTCTTGCTCGGTGAAGTTTGTCAAGTCACTTTCACTTTCAACTTACTGACAAAACGTCCCTCGATTTGCATTCGGTATGTATCACGTGACGAGTGCTACAGCGTCAAATAGACGAGAAAAAAAATGAAGAGAAAATCAAAAGAAATTTTCACTGTAAAATGTTAAACGTGGGTGGAGTGTGTGTATTTGTCCAAAATGTTATTCTCCACTTTATTTGTATGTCACGAGTCTATTATAAAAGTATATTACATGCTTTAATTTAAAAAAAAAAAGAATTTGACCTCATCCTCTGTACAACCTCCAAATATTTCACGATTAATCAAGTGAACAAATTGTGTTAGTTTCGTTTTGAGAAGCCCGACCTACACTCCACACCAGTTGGTGGCGGTAATGTTTGCCAACGGCCATCAAACAAGAGAAGAAGAAGGAGTGGCGGTGAATAAGTAGACTGAGAATTGGGCGTGGCTATCTCAACGGCACTTTATACATCTTAGGAAAGCACCAAACTGGCTTATGTGAAAATTGTCAGGAACCAGAATCAATGAAGCATGTATTATCTTGTAGGAAATTTAATCAGGAAAGAGAGGAAATGATTCAACAACTACAGAAAATAGGACAGGTAGAAAAGACTGTAAAAAGCATACTGGACTATGGGGACTGTGTGCAGGGGAGGAAATGGATAATAGACTTCCTAAGAGCGACCAGACTGGACAGACGTAAACCAGGATGATTAGAGGCGTGTAGAAACCAGAAGGTGGCAGCAATGCAACAACACGGATGCCAGCTGCCGTTAAACTCTAAAGAAGAAGGAGTCGCTGGAGCGCTTGCGCTGTGATTTGAACACATCACGTGACGCGGAAGGGCTCTATATGAAATTACTTTGACATACTGTTATTAAAACCACAGTGATAAACTATTTAATCTACACAAGTAGGGTTATTATAAGATATCGTGCAGTATAGGAATATATTGGGACAGAAGCTTTGCTCTCCATCACATGAACGGGAACCGGAGTGTAAATAATAAACATTGCTAGCTTAGCTACATTAGCTCTTCGCAGCAGCCATGGCAATAATGATGGACAAAGGTAACAACGTTTTCATACTCTGTTGGTCATTATAAGAACTACGTGTTATCATATGTAATTCATAACTTAGATTACAAACTCCCGTACTGTTGCAGAGACTTAAAATAACTAGTCCTTTTATTATATCAGACATAGCAATTCTTGCTAAAAGCTGTTGAATGAGTTAGGAGTAGCGAATATGTTAGATTTCAAGGTGAAATATGTATAATAAACTCTAAACTCTACTCTAAAGGGTATTTGTGTTAAGAACTGTGATATGAATTATGGGCAGCAGTGGCTCAGGAGGTAGAGCGGGTTGTCCAATAACCAGAGGGTTGGCGGTTTGAATCCCGCTCTCCCCAGCCATCCTGCCTTGTGTCCCTAGGCAAGACACTTTACCCGCCTTTCCTCCAGTGTCCATGACACTGGGTATGAATGTGTATGTTCAGTAGTGGCCGGAGAGGCCATTGGTGTGGATTAGCAGCCAAGTTTCCATTATTCTGCTTCAGGGCAGCTGTGGCTACAGTAGTAACTTACCACTGTCAATGTCTGTCTGGAGTGAATGAATAATGGACTCACTGTAAGCCCTTTGAGATGTCACTTGACATGTAATGCGCCATATAAATCTAATCTATCATTATTATTATTGTATCACCTGAATAACTTTAACCAGTGACTCAACTAAGGCTGTACCAAAAACATATTTTCAGCTATGAGTGTTGCTAAGGCTATTTTAGTGGCTCAGATAAAATGATGGCACTGCAAACTGGCATAGAAGACGTACTCTAAATATGCCAATCGTTTCTCTGAAATATAGGGATTCTTTTTCCTTTTTTTAAATTGAAAAATGGTCCAAAGTCTTTTCTGTGTTATTAAATGAATTGTTTTGCTTGTGTTGTCTTGCTCTTTCAGATTCAGCAGTGATTGAAGGTGCTTTCCTTCTGGCTGATAAGTTGTGCCAGCCCTCGTCACTGTCCTCGATTCAGAAAGCTGACTGGAGCAGGTGTGGCCGTCCAGTCCTGGAGGCACTCGGAAAATATAAATAAACTGTGCCATTTGGCACAGTTCAAGAACGCCTTGTTACAACCTGAGAAAAAAGCTGTGTAATATATTCATTTTTTGTGGTATTGTTACAAAATTTTGACCTAAGCTTGAAAACACTTGGTTTTACATTTCTGTTGTTTTCCAGCACGTTTCACACAGCTCTGTTATTTGCAAGCATTTGTATCTAAAAAAAAACACCCAGGCGAACTTTATTTTCTTCAAATTCAGTTTGTTTAGATGATTGTTACTCAGTGGCAGGAGCACTTAGAGAGATTAAGATAAGATAAGATAAGCCTTTATTAGTCCCACAATGGGGAAATTCCAGGATTGCAACAGCACAGGGATAGCAACACTCAGAGCAACAATCAGAAGGCAAGAAAAAAAAACAAGCAAGCAAGAGCAGCTAATATACATATGTACATATTACTATAAAATATATATATATACACACACACAGACACACAGTGCGGAGCAATGTAGCTAGATGGAATAATATGTAGATATATAAACACACAGTGCGGAGCATTGTAGCTAGATGGGATGAAACAGCATAACCGACTACTTAGTTATCCTACATGGTATGATTATGTGCCCATACATATTCTCACCCTCCATAGCGACCGGTATTTTCCTAGTTGTATGCCGGAGGGGACCATTGTGTAAGTCTATTGCATCTTTTGCATTCAAAAAACTATTAGTTTGTTACGTCTTTTTGCTATCTCTGCGAGCAGCCCTGCTTAGGTTGTACAGTCTGACAGCCGTTGGTAGGAAGGACCTGCGAAACCTCTCGGTTGTGCACCTGGGATGATGTAGTCTGCTGCTAAATGAGCTCCTCAGTGCATTCAGTATGTCCTGCATAGGGTGGAACTCGGACTCCAGCAGAGATGACAGTTTAGCCACCGTCCTTCTCTCTCCTATCTCCTCCACCGGATCAAGGCGCTGCCCCAGGACAGAGCTAGCTTTCTTGATCAGTTTGTTCAGTCTCTTCCTATCGGCTGCAGTAATGCAACTGCCCCAGCAGACCACTCCAAAAGTGATGGCTGATGCCACCACCGTGTCATAGACTGTCTTCAGGAGTACCCCTTGTACACCAAAAGACCTGAGTCTCCTCAGCAGGAACAGCCTGCGCTGTCCCTTCTTGTAGAGTGCGTCAGTATTGTGTGACCAGTCTAGTTTATTGTTCAGATGAACACCCAGGTACTTATAGGATGTCACCATCTCGATGTCTGTTCCCTGTATATTTACTGGTGCTGTGAGGGGTTGTCCTTGCCTGCGGCAGTCCACCACCAGCTCCTTAGTTTTCCTCGCGTTGATCTGGAGGCAGTTCCGATGGCACCAGTCCACGAAGTCCTGGATAAGCCCTCTGTACTCAGCTTCATCTCCATTGGAGATGAGGCCAACGATCGCAGAGTCATCAGAGAACTTCTGTAGATGGCAGTGTGTTGTGTTGGGTGAGAAGTCTGCAGTATAAAGAGTGAACAGATTATGACTGTTTTGCTAAAAAATTCAGAGTGTTTTCTTTTAAATGAGACCAACCCCATGAAGATGCTGCAAAGGGTTGAAGAACAGCTTTTGATTTACTTTGGGCATGTTATTTTTAGACGTTTTTAGGGAAGTTGAACAGAGTTCAACAGGTTAAACAACA
>CM035847.1:70223697-70411197 GCA_020510985.1 Pholidichthys leucotaenia
ATAATTGTGTATATATAATCTTTTTTGCATTGATGTATGTGGTTATTGTGTATTTTTTTTTCTTTACTTGATTCTCTTTTCTAAAGCCCATCCAGGGACAAGAGTTGCAAATTAGCTAATAGCTATACACTCTATGTGCAACACATCAGATTGATTGTCATTGATTAATTGTCTATGTTTATTGCACTGTCCCTGTCAAGTAAACTAATCTATCTATCTATCTACCCACATTTTCCTGAGAACCCTACCTTCAGCCACGAGAGCGACCCTGGCCAGTTCGCCGTTGTTGGCCCAGCGAGACTTCCGCGCGCTGGCCCAGGAGGCGCACCGGATTCTCAATGCCAGCAAACAGCGCGCGGCCACCGCGACAGCGACAGAGTTCGGCGCGACGGCCGGAGATGGCGAGGGGCCAGAGATGGCGGTAGCAGACCCACCGACGACAGCGGCGGTAGGGGCCAAGGATCGTGGAGGAGACACCCTCTGTTTCTACCATCGCCGCTTTGCAGAGAAGGCACGCAAATGTATACCACCGTGCCAGTTCAAGCGCTCGGGAAACGCCAAGACCGGAGGTCGGTAGCAGCTGCGGCCCTCGGTGAAGAGAACAAGCTGCTCTACTTGACGGATGTGCGTTCGGGGAGGCAATTCCTCGTGGACACAGGCTCCCAAGTGAGTTTCATCACGCCTACCTCCGCTGACCGGCTGGCGGGTCCCGGAGGTCACGGGGCGTCAGCAGCGAACGGCTCGGAGATTAAGACCTTTGGTGAGAGGAACCTGCTTCTGTCCCTACATGGCCGTACATTTGAGTGGACTTTTGTCATAGCTGCAGTGAGTTTCAATATGTTGGGGGCTGATTTTCTGTGCTCACATGGTTTGTTGGTTGATCTTGCTAACAGGCGCCTGGTTAATGCACTTTCCTTTTATTCTATTCCCTGTGCAGCCCGAGTGACCCCGTCCACAGCACAAGCCAACGTCGCAACGGCAAGCGGTAAGTTCCACACACTGCTCACTCAGTTCCCAGCACTCACGGTTCCCACACTTTCAGCAGCCGTCGCTAAACACGGAGTGGAACATTTTATTACTACCACCGGACCGCCCGTTTTTGCAAAAGCTCGGCGCTTGGATTCAGCTAAACTGACCATAGCGCGCGAGGAGTTCGCCAACCTGGAAAAGTTGGACATCATCAGGCGTTCGAACAGCCCATGGGCTTCCCCGCTTCACATGGTCCTGAAAGCTGATGGCTCGTGGCGACCTTGTGTAGATTTCCGCAGGTTGAACAACGCCACAGCGCACGGCCGCTACCCAATCCCGCATATCCAAGATTTTTCCGTTCATTTGGCGGGGGCGCGCATTTTTTCTAAAATAGACTTGGTCCGCGGTTACCATCAAGTCCCAGTGCGCGCTGAGGACATACCCAAAACAGCGGTAATAACTCCGTTTGGCCTATTCGAGTTTTTGCGCATGCCGTTTGGGCTTAAGGGCGCTGCGCAGACGTTCCAACACATGATGGACGCGGTGTTGTGCGATCTCCCCTTCGTATTCGTCTACCTGGACGACATCTTAGTAGCCAGCGCGTCCGAAGACGAACACGAAAACCACCTCACGGCAGTTTTCCGGAGGCTGGGAGAGCACGGGTTAATAATCAACCCAGCGAAGTGTCAGTTCGGGGTGACGCAGAGTGATTTTTTTGGGGCATCGAGTCTCCCCAGAAGGAGCGGTTCCGCTGCCTGACAAAGTGCGCGCGGTAACAAATTTTCCCCAGCCGCAAACAGTCAAGGCGTTGCAGGAGTTTTTGGGAATGGTGAATTTTTATAACTGTTTCCTCCCCCGCGCAGCGCAGCTCATGCAACCATTGTATGCCGCACTAAAAAAACAAAAACCCACAAATAAGATCGAATGGTCTCCGGAGCGAGAGCGAGCATTCTCTGAGGTCTAAACAACCCTGGCAAACACTGCATTGTTAGCACATCCAGACCCAACGGCCCGCATAGCGCTCACTACTGACGCGTCAGATGTGGCCATAGGGGCGGTCGTGGAGCAGCATGTAGCTGGGGCTTGGCAGCCGCTCGCCATTTTCAGCAGGACTTTGCGCGATAGTGAACGAAAATACAGCGCATTCGACAGGGAGTTGTTAGCTCTCCACTTGGCCATTCGCCACTTCCAGTTCTGGCTGGAGGGACGCCGTTTCACCGCGTTCGTTGACCACAAGCCGCTGACATTCGCGATGGCCAAGGTTTCAGAACCGTGGTCAGGCCGGCAGCAGAGGCAGCTGGCCGCAATCTCAGAGTTTACTACCGATATTCAGCATGTGGCGGGTAAATTGAATGTAGTGGCAAACTGTCTCTCGCGTGCTGTGGCGGCCCCAGTCCGCGTAGGGATAGATTATGCAGCCATGGCCACGGATCAGGGTAGCGACGCGGATGTGCGCGCGCTCCAGTCTGGACCAACAGGGTTAACCACTTGCACTCCGTTGTTCCGCGGGCGGGCAAGTCTCTGAAGTCTCATCATGACGCATGATGGTGGTGATGGTGATGTAGTGGCGTCCAAACGCCACTGAAAAAAAAACTGCAGAGACAGCCACGAACAGATTAGTTCATCTGATTGACCTCTCATTCGACTAATAAGAGCCTTGAATTGGGTTTCTGAAACCTTGAAGAGCCAATGAATGAAAATCTAGGAAGGAGGACCCGCCTACTGTGAATGCAGGAGCCAATTGAAGCACAGAAATTCAGGCTGGGTGAAGAGAGATTTACTGCTGCAGCAGATGAAAACAAAGAACTCTGGACGAATCTACTACAGATCCAGGCTCACCTAGCGGCATGGAGAACACCCACAAGTGGGACCTGCACTCATTCCAGCAGAATAGATGGAGGCCGACGACAAAAGTCGTAAATCATTCACCAAAACGGCAATAATGGAATTATGTTTTGATCGGGATCCACGAGCGGAGCAGCGTCACGTTCGTCTGACAATGGGGGAAGAGATGTTCGCCACGACTCTGCTGCTTTGAAGAGGTAAGGTGTTATAAGCTAAATTATTATTTATCCCTGAAAACTGTAATCCAAAAATGACTTTTGACCGATCGGTAAATTACAACTGTACTGCGCACGAAGTACGAAGTGCGTGCGCCGCGACAAAACGGTTCATTTGCCGTGTTCGGACCGTGAACACCCCCCCCCCCCGCTGCAGAAGAGGAGCGGGGGGGCGTTCACGGTCCGAACGCCCCCTGGTCCGCGGGGGGAAGCATATGAGTCTATTCCATCATGTAGCGATGGCCCTCCTCTGTAGCGAGGGGGGGGGCGTTCACGGTCCGTTCACGCCCCCCCCCCCCCCACACACACACACAGTAGCGAGGGGGGGGGGAGCCGCTGTGAAAACATGCAAGGAGTGTAATCCGTCATGTAGCGAGGGCTGAACTCGGTCCTTGGCAGCGGGGGGGGGACGACCCCCCGCCCACACACACAGACACAGACACAGCCCTGAGTGTGACCTTTCATTAGAGCCTAAAATGAAGATTCTACATTGAATTATTCAAATGTTACAGATGTTTTTCCAAACTGTGCCATTTGGCACAATTTGGCACAGTTCCAAAATGCCTGGGAACTACCTGAGAACAAAGCTGTGTAAAATATTCATTTTTTGTGGTATTGTTACCAAATTTGGATCTCAGCTGGATAACACTTGGTTCTACATTTCTGTTGCATTTTCCAGCCGGATCGGACAGCTGTGTGTTATTTACAAGCATTTGTATCCCAAAAAACACTGTGTCCATTTTTTTTTTCTTCAAGTTCAGTATGTTTAGATGACTGTAACTCAGTGGCCGGAGCACGTAGAGAGATTATGTTTTTTTTGCCAAAAAATTCAAAGTGTTTTCTTTTAAATGAGACCAACCCCATGAAGATGCTGCAAAGGGTTGAATAACAGCTTTCGATTTACTTTGGGCACGTTATTTTTTGGCATTTTTAGGAAAATTGCCTGGAGTGCAAGTGGCTAAGGCTGGAGAACAAGGTGCTGCAAGACGGTATGCCCCCCCTAATCTGTGATGTCTCCACCGGGTGACCGCGTCCTGTGGTACCGGCCGCGTGGCACCGCCGCGTTTTTGACTCGATTCATTCTCTGGCGCACCCGGGAGTGCGCGCGTCGGTCAAAATGGTGGGAGAGAAATTTGTTTGGCCGAGCCTGCGCAAACAAGTTAGAGAGTGGGCGGCAGCCTGCATGACTTGTCAACGAGCCAAGGTACACAGACACACGAGAGACCCCTTGGAGCCATTCCACATCCCGGCTAAGAGGTTCGATCATGTTCACGTGGACCTCGTAGGCCCCCTCCCGCCGTCACAGGGGTGCACACACCTTCTGACAATGGTAGACCGCACCACGCGCTGGCCGGAAGTGGTCCCACTGTCGTCAACCACAGCCGAGGAGGTGGCGCGCGCGTTTTTAACAGCATGGGTAGCGCGCTTTGGAGTCCCGTCGGATATTACGTCCGATAGAGGTCCCCAATTTGTTTCCGAGCTTTGGTCAGCAATGGCCCGCAGCCTGGGGGTAACGATCCACCACACAACCGCGTACAATCCGCAGGCTAATGGGTTATGCAAACATTTTCATAGGTCATTGAAAGCAGCTCTCAGAGCGTCGCTTACGGATGCAAATTGAGTAGACAGGCTACCGTGGGTTTTATTGGGGTTGTGTTCTGCACCTAAAGAGTATTTAGAAGCCTCCCCGGCTGAGCTAGTTTTTGCGCAGCCACTTCGGCTGCCTGGGGAATTTCTCCCAGATAATCCTGCGCCAGAATGCTCCCCGGCCCAGCGGTTGCAGAGTGGCAAGGAATCGGGCACGCTGCCTGGCCCCGTTCACCACAGTTTTCCGAGCGTTTTTGTGCCTAAGGCCTTAAAAAACGTGGAGTTTGTTTTTGTCAGACACGATGCCCATCACCCACCGTTGCGACCACCTTATGATGGACCATTTAGAGTGCTGGAAACAGGGGATAAGCATTTTTTGCTAGATTTGGGGGGCAGGAAAGAAAAGATTGGCATAAACAGGCTCAAACCCACCTTTGTGGTGGCAGACAAGGATGTGCTTGTGGCCAGGGCTCCTCGGCGCGGCAGACCCCCTAGGGGACATTCCCCAGAACACCCACAGCGATTGACTAACAGTTCTCACCCTCAGACAGCAGCTCCCCAGCAGGATGGCGCCGCGGAAGTGGTAAAGCCCGCTTACAGCAGATACGGGAGGAGACTGAGGCCCAAGCAGCACGTGGACTGATGTGTAATGGTTTATCATGACATGCTGACTGTTATTCCGTTGTTCCATCTTAGACGTTTGTGGGGGGGGGGGGGGTCATGTAGCACACATATGCACATATGTACATCACTTCATGCTTCATATGTATACCACTTTAGGCTTCACATCTTAGATTGGACAAAGGACTGGGTCTCTTTGGAGATAACAGGAGGATGTGAAAGTTTAGGCTTTGGTATGCAAAGAGACGGCCTGGGGGGATTTTCCTGGCCGCCAGAGGCTGGGGGTGGAGGTGTTAAGATCTGAAAGAAGATGCATTGTTACTTGGGATTAAATACAATGTGACTGTGTGCTTTGAAGTTCCTGAGGTATTTAAAGAACGAATGTCTGGGTTTCTTCCTCTTTCTGTTTTTGATGATGTTGGAAGATGTGAATAAACCTGACTCGTGAGATAAACTCTGCCTCGTCATTTTCACATTTTCCACAGTATCATATATCACATATACCACATATCACACCATTATGTGGTGAGTATCATCAAATGCATACCCTCTGTTGGGGAGGAACATAACTGGGGTGTTAGATTGACTTTAAATAACCGAGTATATAGTAAGGCTATAATCTTCGCTGTGAGTGTTTGCTCATTACTAAATAAATGTTAATATTCTTTAAGTATTTGGAAACATTTAAGATGGCTGCCTGCATTTGTGCCTTCTTCCTGGCACTCTTAGCCAAAAATTTAATTTATTTATTGTTGGTTTTCTGTTTGTTTGGTTTTTAAAGCTACAGCTTCAAATCTTTACGCGGATCTTTATTTTCTTTGGTTACACATGCTCTGCTTTCATTCCTTTTTGCATTTCCATCTCAACATCAGAAATATTTTCTACACTTACTAAACCCACCGTTCTTCTTCTCTTCCCCTACGTACTTTTTTCCATCAGAAACACTTACTCAATTTGTTTCCATCCACTATCCATCTGCACCTCTCCCTGGACTAGCTGATGAAACATCTCACATCTATAATCTCTTTCAGTATTAAAACTTCCTTCATCCATCTGGTCTCCGTTCTCTTCAGCCTTCATCAACATTCTGTTCTAATGCTCCATGCAAGATCCTGAACATAAAAGTGATCGGTTTTATTCTGGAAAGTCAGCTTTATACCAAACCAACATGGCTCAATTCAAAATTCTGTTTTGTGACAAAACTCATCTCTTGATTTCTACTCTGGCATTGGGTGTCTTTCCATTCCTGACCTTTTGAATTTGTTTTGGAATTAAATAATGCCTCTGGGTCTGAACATCTGCCTTTCAAGGAATGTATTAAAATAAGACATCTGCTGGTTGCTCTGAAAATTAAAGTTAACAGAGTCATCTGTATCTTGGTGTGGTGGAGTCTTGTCTTTTTCTCCTGCACAGATAACTCCATATGAGCTAACACCATGCCTACAAAACTATAACCTGGTGAGAAAGGTACAATCTGACCCTGCCCCTGTATTTATCGGGGGTGTTTGTAGCACTTTCTAGAAATTCCTTAGTTTTCTCACTACCTTCAGGCTCCCCCTTAGCTGTTTGTGACGGCTCGTTTTTAATCACCATCAGGGGGGCCAGTTTTCACATCCTGCAAACATTCCTCTGTCCTGCATTTGTTTGACCCATCTGGCAAATCTCTTCCTTCCTTTCTTTTGATCTATGACTGGGACCTTTGTCTGATAATCCATAGCCTCTGGCAGATCATATGCACAGACACATTAATTATCAATCTCTTTTGAACCTCTGTGCTCTAAATCTCAAGTTGTCACACGTCAGTCCTTCCTATAAAGTGCACTGTCATGCTTCAGTCAAAGAAAAAGGTCAGTTACAGCACTTCAAAACCTGCTCTTTCCGCCTCTGAGGCAAAAGTGAACACAAAGAGAGAGAGAGAGAGAGAGAGAGAGAGAGAGAGAGAGAGAGAGCTGCTCCTTCAGCAGCCCCTCCTTTCACATTTACTGTTCATGCTTCTATTTTTTACAGAGCAAGCCTGTCGCTCGCCTCTCTGATCATTCTGAAATCTTCTTCTACCTCTACTTGGTATCCTGCCTCCAAATCTACCTCTTTGGCCAAACCTGCAATCACGGGCCCAGTGACCAGGTTTGCCACAGTTAAAACAAACATCCCAATTTCCATCATTCACTTGCATTGACCTGCCTGTCTTGGGTCTAACCCCACAGAGTTATTGAAAAAATAAAAACCCAAAACCTTGTAAAAGTACCCATATTTAGACCACTTTCTTCACAGATCAACCACACACACACAAACAGAGAACAGAGGAGTTTTGTTCTCTCTACACTGCCGCTGCCTCTATCTAAGGCTCACACACAAAGAATAGATAAAATAACTGTTTCTCATTGTCCATTTTAACGTTATCCGGTTTTGTTGCCATTTAACCTCTTGCGCTCCGTTGTACTGCGGACGAGCAAGTCTCTGCGTGGGCGCTCTCGTGCGCTCTAGGACACATGGTGTAGATGGTAATGTAGGTGGTGATAGTGATGTAGTGGCGTCCAAGCAGGCACTGAAAATAAAAGCTGCAGACACAGCCGCGAACAGATTAGTTCATCTGACTGACCTCTCATTCGACTAATAAGAGCTTTGAATTGGGTTTCTGAAACCTTGAAGAACCAATGACTGAAAACCTAGCCAGAAGGACCCGCCTGCTGTGAATGCAGTGAGCCAATTGAAGCAGAGAAGTTTGTGAGCTGTTTTTTTTAAGGCTGGGTGAAGACTGACTGCTGGAGCGGATCAAAAAAGGATTAGACGTTATGAGACGTTATGATTTCTTCCATGGTCATAGACCGACGGAGGCTGACGACGAAGGCTGAGTGACACACACGCCTTCGCCAGTCTTTTTTTAATTACTACTGTTATTTGTTTTGAAAAATCGTTCACCAAAAACCGCAATCATGGAAGCACAAAACCGCAATAATGGAATTATGTTTTGATCGGGTCGCGAGACCAGAACCACGAGCGGACCAGCGTTGCGTTCGTCTGACAATGGGGAAGAGAAGTTCGCCAGGACGCTGCTGTGAAGAGGTAAGGTGTTATAAGCTAAATTATTCTTTATTTCTGACTATTCTTCTATAGCGAGGGGGGGGGAGCCACGGTGACTGAGCTGCTGTCCCACATCCAACATGAGGCTAATCCGTCATGTAGCGATGGCCAATCTCCGTCCTCTGTAGCGAGGGGGGGGGGCAACCCCCCCCACACACACACAGACACAGCCCTGAATGTGACCTTTCATTAGAGCCCAAAATGAAGCTTCTACACTGAATCATTCAAAAGTTACAGACGTTTTTCCAAACTGTGCCATTTGGCACAATTTGGCACAGTTCCAAAACGCCTGGGAACAGCCTGAGGAAAAAGTTGTGTAATATATTCATTTTTTGTGGTATTGTTACAAAATTTGGACCTCAGCTGGATAACACTTAGTTCTACATTTCTGTTGCATTTTCCAGCCCGGATCTGAAGCTGTGTGTTATTTGCAAGCATTTGTATCCAAAAAAACACCGAGGTGAAATTTATTTTCTTCAAGTTCAGTATGTTTAGATGACTGTAACTCAGTGGCTGGAGCACTTAGAGAGATTATGACTGTTTTGCCAAAAAATTCAAAGTGTTTTCTTTTAAATGAGACCAACCCCATGAAGATGCTGCAAAGGGTTGAAGAACAGCTTTCGATTTACTTTGGGCACATTATTTTTTGGCGTTTTTAGGAAAATTGACCGGAGTGCAAGGGGTTAATCCGTCCGTCTTTAAATATTATGGTCTAATTATTATGATTTTATTTACTTCCTCCTTTTCCCAACCTCTTGGGCTTCTTTTAACAATTTGCTGTATGGACCCTCCTTAGGATCGTGGCATTGATAAGTTGGGGGAGGATTATCTTTTTCATTTAATAATGGTTCGATGCTCGGTTGGTTTTGATATTTATCTCTTTTTGTTGTACGTTTTTCTGTCGACGTCAGACTGTGCATTCATCCACATCCAGTGTGGGTTTAAGGGAATAATCTTTTTCCCCATTTGTTTAAATATTTTTCAGGATCCTTTATCTGATCTTTTTCTTTTAACCGGTTATTGTAATTTTTTACCGTTCGGTGCGCAGTTTCCTCTTTTTTCTTTTGCTTTACTCATTTTTCCTGTACAGTTACCCATTTTTATATATATATAGTCAGGAACGTTGTCAGTATGCCCCCTGCAACACTATTACTGCCCAATAGGTGCACTCACCTTTCGATGGAACTAGATGCTCACGCAGCTTTTAAAATGCGCTCACCTTTCGCTAGAACTAGATGCTCACGCTTTTTTTCCTTCTTTTTTTTTTTTATTTTTTAGAATGCGCTCACCTTTCGATGGGACTAGATGCTCACGCTTCTAGGATGCGCTCACCTTTCGCTGGAACTAGATGCTCACGCAACCTGTATTAGGACTCCTGTAATTTCTTACAGGAACATTACCTGGTATGATCAGATAGGAAAAATATATAGGACGCCGCCTTATATTACCATTACTTAGCTAAAGCTTGACCTATCAGTCAATGCACAGCACCTTTTACTTTTCTTTTACTTTTTTGAAACCTGACTCTTCAGCCAGAAAACAACACAATTGGGACTTGAACCCGAGCAAAACCTTTTTTTTTTTTTTCCGTTGCAACTACTCGTCCACGCGCTTCACTCTCTTATCGCGTTAGTCACTCGTGGTTGGATTTAGGAGGATCTTGTAACGTATTTAGGAGTGCATCCTATTTACATTAGTAATATTTTGGACTAACTGAGCCAACTCCGGTCCAAAAGACTTATATCAGTGTCCCAAAACCCTTACACCAGGAGGTTAAAAACTACCTGCAGGACTTGATAAACAGGGGATGGATTACAAAATCAAAGTCACCCTACTCATCCCCCATAGTATGTGTGAGGAAGAAGTCAGGTGAGCTGCGATTGTGCGTTGACTACCGAGAACTAAATCGTAAATCACTGCCAGACAGACACCCCATTCCACGTATACAGGATGTGCTAGACAGTCTGAATGGTAGTTCACACTAACATCGCAAGTTCAAATGAAGAGTGGCGAAATACCAACCACAATTACGAAGTGAGAGCCTCCTTTTACAGAAATGACCAAGTGATAGATAGATAGATAGATAGATAGATAGATAGATACTTTATTTCGAACAAAAAAGTATAACAAAAACAAAACAAATGACAAATGCAATAAAGTAACAGTATACAGTGTTCAAAAGGGAGAAGGAAGAAGTGAACACTTATTAATTCCATCTCCTCTTTTCCATAAATACACCCATGTGAATTATATACAAATTACCACGTTTAAGACCCCAAGTAAACAATTAACTGTATTTTGGAAATATCAACATTAACACACATCCATCCTAATATACACTGATGTCCATACATCAAAACCAGCCTCAAACAACACAGATATACACAGTGCTGTCCCACCCACCATTCCATAGTGTCCCATAGTGTCCCAGAGTGAACATAGTGAATCGTACATATAAATACTACCCTTCTAACATATATCCTTTCAGCAAATAATGTTTATACCTCTTTTTGAATTGATTTCTGTTTGTACATAGTTTCAGTTCCAGCTCCAGACTGTTCCACAAATCCACCCCACAGACAGATATGCACATACTTTTCTTGGTTGTTCATATCTTGGGTTTTGTAAAGTTTAAGTCTCCTCTCAAATTATGATCATTGTCTCTTTTTTTAAATATTTTTTGTATATTAGTTGGGAGTTGATTATTAATTGCCCTGTACATTACTTGTGCTGTCTTAAATGGGCTGCACGGTGGCGCAGTGGTTTAGCACTGTGGCAGCACAGTTTTACCCTCGGCCGGGGGACCGCGGGGATCATGAGATCGTGGGTTCGATCCCAGCCCCCGACCAACAGTGAGCTGTGTGGAGTTTGCATGTTCTCCCCGTGTTGCGCGGGTTTACTCCGGGATTTCTCCGGTTTCCTCCCGCACATCAAAAACATGTAGGTTTAGGGCGCTCGCGCACGCAGCGACCGGCAGCCGGTGGCTTGTCACCAGATTGCAAACCAAGTCTACCTACGGGTACAAATAAGTAACAAAAAAAAAAAAAAAAAAATTTAACTAATTCGATGAACTTTATGACATGTGCCTTTAAAAACAACGAATTGGTACCCTAAAAAGATGCACCAATCTCACAGTTCATGACGTATCCAAATTATTACAGTTTGTTGCAAAATCCACTTATTTTCAATTCAGAGAAAAAATTTACAGACAAAAAGAAGGATTTGCAATGGGAGACCCACTATCAGCCATTATGAGCAGTTTTTTCATGGAGGATCTGGAAAACAAAGCCATTAACACAGCACCTACACAATGCAAACCCACCCTTTGGAAGAGATACGTGGATGACATTTTGGAAAAAAATAAGAAAAGGACACACACAAGAACTCACTGACCATCTGAACAGCACGGACAGCACTGGTAACATAAAATTCACACACAAAGAGGAGAAAAATGGCACCATAGCCTTTCTGGACATGAAAATCCACCACAACGATGACGGCAGCATAAAAATCACAGTCTACAGGAAACCAACCCACACAGATCAATATCTACTATGGACATCGGAACACCCCACAGCACACAAGCTATCCGTTGTCAGGACGTTATATGAATGAGTGTGACAGGGACTGCCACACTCATCTTCATCCGCCACCCCTCAGCTTAGCCCCTGTCTTCCCCATCAGAGAATCGTTGTCTGCTCCCTCCAAAGTAAATAAAAATATCATGCATAAGCATCCCAAAGTGATAAAGCAAAACATTGGTAAAACTCAAATTAAACATAAAGCCTCTAAATTGAATGATTTGGCCTCTGTTCCTCCTCATAATTTAAAAATTAAATGTGGTTTACTAAATATTAGGTCTCTAACTCCCAAGTCTCTGTTAGTCCATGATCTGTTAATTGATCATCAGATTGATTTAATTTCCCTTACAGAGACTTGGTTAGGGCAAAAGGATTATGTTGGTTTAAATGAATCAACTCCCTCTGGTTATTTAAACTGTCAAAATCCCAGAAGTTCTGGTCGTGGAGGAGGAGTAGCAACAATTTACCATTCCAAATTACTAGTTAATGTAAAGCAAAAAACATGTTATAATTCCTTTGAGGGCCTGGTCCTCAGTATTGGGCACTTTAGCAATTTTAGGTTAAACCCAATTTTATTTGCCATAGTTTATCGTCCCCCATCAACCTACTCAGAATTTTTATCCGAATTTGCTGATTTCTTAGCTGATTTAGTGCTGAAATCTGATAGAATAATTATAGTAGGGGACTTTAATATACATGTGGATGTAGATAGTGACTGCCTTAATGTGGCATTTAATTCAATATTAGACTCGATTGGGTTTTCTCAGAAAGTAGGAAATTCTACTCATTACCTCCACCATACATTGGACCTTGTTCTGACATATGGCATAGAAATAGAAAATCTTGTAGTGTCTCCTCATAACCCTGTACTGTCAGACCATTGTCTGTTAACCTTTGATTTTACCATTTCTGACTATTTGGCTCCTAAAGAAAAATATTATTACAGTAGATGCCTCTCAGATGATGCTGTTTCCAAATTTATGCAGATTGTTTCCTCTATGCCATGTGTCAACACAACGGAAATAAGCTATAGACAGCTTGCTCCTTCTGTAATTGATAACATGGTGGATAGTGTTTCAGCTTCTCTGCATCAGGCTCTAGACTTGGTGGCCCCCTTAAAAAAGAAAAAGTCTAATCAGAGATTTCTAACTCCTTGGTTCAACACAGAAACTCGTAGCTTAAACAGAAGACTCGTCAATTAGAAAGAAAATGGCACTCTACTAATTTAGATGAAATCTATTTAGCTTGGAGAAATCATCTTTTAATTTATAAAAAATCTCTTAGAAAAGCTAGAACAAGTTATTACTCTGCATTAATAGAAGAGAACAAGAATAATCCCAGGTTTCTTTTCAGTACTGTAGCCAGGTTGACAAAGAGTCAGGACTCTGTCAATCCTAGCATTCCCTTAGAGCTTACTAGTCAGGACTTTATGAACTTTTTCATTAATAAAATTTCATCCATCAGAGATAAAATCAATCAGATTCTTCCCACAGTTAACTTAAATACTGTAACTACTACAACTCCTTCTTTTGATGTCTGTCTTGATGAGTTTACTCCAATCGACCTTTGTGAGTTAGACAAAATAGTTTCCTCATCCAAACCTTCAACTTGTCTTTTAGACCCTATTCCTACTAGGTTATTTAAAGAAGTCTTCCCACTTATTGGTAGCTTTATTCTTCATATAATCAATTCTTCATTAACTTTAGGCCATGTACCGCAGGCTTTTAAAACAGCTGTAATTAAACCCTTACTCAAAAAGCCAACGCTAGATCCAGGAGCTTTAGCTAACTATAGACCAATCTCTAATCTCCCTTTCATTTCAAAAATCTTAGAAAGAGTTGTTGCTACGCAATTATTTGACCACCTGCAGGGAAATGGTTTACTTGAAGAGTTTCAATCTGGGTTTAGAATCCATCATAGTACTGAAACAGCCTTAGCGAAGGTCACTAACGACCTCCTCATTGCATCTGATAATGGACTAGTTTCTGTACTTGTCCTTTTAGACCTTAGTGCAGCTTTTGATACTATTGATCATAATATTCTACTTGATAGATTAGAACACTATGTTGGACTTAATGGAACTTCGTTGCAGTGGTTTAGATCTTATTTATCTGATAGGTTCCAGTTTGTTCATGTAAATAATGAGTTTTCTTTCAACTCAAAGCTTAGTCATGGAGTTCCACAGGGATCTGTGCTAGGCCCTACTCTTTTTAGTTTATATATGCTTCCATTAGGCAACATTATTAGAAAGCACTATATACATTTTCATTGTTATGCAGATGACACACAATTATACCTGTCAATGAAGCCAGATGATAGTAATCAATTAGCCAAGTTAGAAGCCTGTCTTAAGGAAATCAAAGCTTGGATGACTTGTAATTTCCTGCTATTAAATTCAGATAAGACTGAAGTCATTCTTGTTGGTCCAAAAAACCTTAGAAATTCCTTTCCAAATCAAACTTTCAGTTTGGATGCAGTTACTCTTTCTCTTAATAGCTCTGTGAGGAACCTTGGAGTTATTTTTGATCAGGATTTGTCCTTCAATTCACATATTAAATTTGTTTCTAAGACTGCCTTCTATCATTTGCGTAATATTGCCAAGATTAGGAGCATCTTGTCTCAGAGTGATGCTGCGAAACTGATCCACGCTTTTGTTAGCTCGAGATTAGATTATTGTAATTCTTTATTATCAGGTTGTCCTAAAACATCTTTAAAAAGTCTTCAGCTGATCCAAAATGCTGCAGCAAGAGTTTTAACAGGTACTAGAAAGAGAGATCATATCTCTCCAGTTCTGGCCTCCCTTCATTGGCTTCCCATAGAGTTTAGAATTAAGTTTAAAATCCTTCTTCTTACTTACAAAGCTCTAAACAATCAGGCTCCTTTTTATTTAAAAGATCTGATACTACCGTATTATCCTAACAGAGCACTACGCTCCCAAAATGCAGGACTACTTGTAATACCTAGAATCTCCAAAAGTACAATAGGAGGCAGAGCCTTCAATTATCAAGCTCCTCTCCTGTGGAATCAGCTGCCAATCTGGATTCGGGAGTCAGACTCGATCTCTGTTTTTAAGATTAGGGTTAAAACCTACCTTTTTGATATAGCCTACAATTAGGGAGGGATCATGTGTTTCTGAACCCTCCCTTAGTTATGCTGCTAATAGGTTTAGTCAGCCGGGGGACCTCCAGTAATGCACTGGGCCTCACTCCTTTCCTCACTCTCTATGAAATATTTTTTTTTGCTGGTCATTAACATTTGTTTGTTCTCTCCCATAGATTGAGTCCCCATCGTGCTGTTTGCTCCCTACATGTCTGTTCTTTTCATCTTCTCTGCCCCTCACCCCCCAGCCAGTCGCAGCAGATGACTGCCCCTCCCTGAGCCTGGTTCTGCTGGAGGTTTCTTCCTGTTAAAAGGGAGTTTTTCCTCTCCACCGTCGCCAAGTGCTTGCTCACAGGGGATCACCTGATTGCTGGGGTCTTTCTGCAACTGTGGGGGTTCCCCCCTACAGTTGATAGTGCTATGAGATGACTGTTGTTGTGAAATGGCGCTATATAAATAAAGTTGAATTGAATTGAATTGAATTGAATTGAATGAGCCACCATCATCACGGGCCAAGAAGACAGACAGGAGGAGGAAAACCACATAAAACATGCACTTATACCGTCGGCCTCCGTCGGTCTATGATGACCATGGAAGAGAATCCTAAACATCTACTCTGCTGGAACAGCACCGCCTGTGGCTGAACAGGCCGATGCGCGAATGGCAGTCCCTGTCACACAGGTCGCACTTGTGGGTGGTCTCTGTGCTGCTGGGTCTGTGGCGGTTCTTCCTGCGGGTCCTTTTTTCATCTGCTGCAGCAGTCAGTCTCTCTTCACCCACCTTGAGCTGTCTGGTCAGGGTGCCTCTCCATTTGGAGCGGTCTGTTGCAAGGTCCTCCCAGCACTCTGTGTTGATCTCCAGTTCCTTCATGTCTCTCTTGCTGACATCTCTAAAGCGCAGCTGTGGGCGGCCAACGTCTCTCCTGCCAGTTGCCAGTTCTCCGTAGAGGACGTCTTTGGGGATTCTGCCATCCTCCATACGGTGAACATGGCCTAGCCAGCGGAGCCTGCACTGCCTGAGTAGAGTGAACATGGAGGGAAGGCCGGCGCGGGACAGAACTTCTGTGTTGGGCACTTTGTCCTGCCAGGATATGTCCAGGATGTGGCGAATGCAGCGCAAGTGGAAGGAGTTCAGTCTCTTTTCCTGCCGGGTGTATGTTGTCCATGTCTCACTCCCATAGACCAGTGTGCTGATGACGCAAGCGTTGTACACTGCCATCTTCGTCTTGACAGAGAGTTTGGGATTCTCCCACACTCGTGTGGTGAGGCGAGCGAGTGTGAAGGCTGATTTTCCAATCCTCTTGTTGATCTCTGTATCAAGGGAGAGGTTGTTACTGATCGTGGACCCCAGGTACGTGAACTGATTCACGACCTCCAGCTCGTAGTCGTCGATGGTGATGGTTGGTGGTGCTTCCGTGCCTTGCGCCAAGACGTTAGTCTTCTTCAGGCTGATGGTAAGCCCGAAGTCCTTGCATGCCTGGGAGAAGCGGTCCATCAGGGTCTGAAGCTCCTGCTGTGTGTGGGTTGCGACTGCAGTGTCGTCTGCGAACAGCATGTCTCTGATTAGAGCCTCGCGTACTTTGGTTCTGGCTTTCGGGCGGGCGAGGTTGAAAAGCCTGCCGTCAGATCTTGTGTGCAGGTAGATTCCCTCTGTTGCTGTGCTGAAGGCATGCCTCAGGAGCATAGCAAAGAAAATCCCAAAGAGGGTTGGCGCAAGTACACAGCCCTGTTTCACTCCACTGCGTATGTTGAATGGCTCTGAGACGTTGCCATCGTGCTGCACTATCCCCTGCATGTTGGTGTGAAACGATTCGATGAGGCTTTGCAACTTTGGTGGGCATCCTATCTTTGGCAGGATCTTGAAAAGGCCCTCTCTGCTGACCAAATCGAACGCTTTGGTGAGGTCGATGAAGGCGACGTACAGGGGCATGTTCTGTTCTCTGCATTTCTCCTGGAGTTGGCGGATGGAGAATATCATGTCTACCGTCAATCACACAGCGCGGAAGCCACACTGAGACTTGGGGTAGACACGTTCGGCAAGCTTCTGTAGATGAACGAGAACAACTCGTGCGTAGACTTTACCAACAACGCTGAGGAGGGAGATGCCCCTGTAGTTGTTGCAGTCGCTTCTCTCCCCTTTGTTTTTGTAGAGGGTGATGATCTTGGCATCCCTCACATCCCTCATGTCTTGTGGTACGGCACCTTCCTTCCAACACTGGCAGAGGACGTCATGCAATGGCAGCAGTAGGGCGGTCTTGCAGTGCTTGATCAGGTCAGGGGGTATGCCGTCGTTGTCGGGTGCCTTGCCAGCGGCCAAGCTATCAATGGCCTTGCTGAGTTCGTCAATGGTTGGCTTGGCGTCAAGTTCGTCCATGGATGGCAGGCAGTCGATGGCATCAAGGGCTGACGGTGTCACGGTGTTCTCTCTGGAGTAGAGGTCGGAGTAGTGTTCCACCCATCTCTCCATCTGCTTGTTCTTTTCTGTGATCATCACCCCAGTGGAGGATTTGAGGGGGGCCGTCTTGCTCTGAGCCGGACCAAGTGCTTTCTTGATGCCATCGTACATACCACGAATGTTCCCTGTTATGGCAGCGGTATGAATGTCTTGGCTGAGCTGAGTCCAGTACTCGTTGGCACAGCGCCGAGCAGTCTGCTGAACTTTGCTTCTCGCAGCCCTAAGAATCTGGAGATTCTTCTCGTTTGGGTACTTCTTGTACTCAGCAAGTGCTGAGCGCTTGGCTTCAATGACGGGGGTCATCTCGGTCAACTTGGCATCAAACCAGTCCTGTGACTTCGAGGTCTTCCTCCCAAAGGTAGCCAAGGCTGTGCGGTGGATGGTGTTTCGCAGCTCTTCCCACTTCTGCTTTGCAGATTCTCCTTCTTGTGGTATACCAAGGTCTTTCTCAAAGGTAGAGGCAAACTGCTCAACAAGTTGTGGTTGAGCCATCTTGCTGGTGTCAATCCGTGCCTTTCCAGGTTGTCTAGCACGATGGAATTTCTTCAGCTGCAGCTTGACCTTGCAACACACCAATGAATGGTCTGTGTCGCAATCTGCACTCTGGAACGAACGGGTGATTAGCACGTTCTTCAGTGAGGTGTGCCTGGTCAGGATCAAGTCCAGCTGGTGCCAGTGCTTTGAGCGCGGATGTTGCCAGGAAAACTTGTGTTGGGGCTTGGTCTTGTAGAATGAGTTTGTGATGCACAGATCGTGATATGTGCAGAACTCGAGCAGCCGCTGTCCGTTGTCGTTCATTCTTCCCACGCCAAAAGGTCCAAGACAGGAGGGCCAGGAGTCATGGTCAGCACCCACTCTGGCATTCTCCAAGGAGAATGAGTTGTTCAGAATTGGGGATGGTCCTGACAGTTGTTGCGAGATTCTCGTAGAACTCGTCTTTTGCCTCTGGTGTGGCTGTCAGTGTTGGGGCATACACACTGACGAGGGTGACTGGGCCTTGAGTGGTGTTCAGGCGGAGGGTAAGGAGTCGTGCAGAGCCAGTGCTGCCCGGTTCCACCATCTTCAACAAGGTGTTCTTCACTGCGAAGCCCACTCCGTGTTCCCTGTGTTCGTCACTGCCCTTTCCCTGCCAGTAGAATGTGTAGTCCTTCTCTCTTAGTGTGCCTGCATCAGCCAACCGTGTTTCTTGGAGAGTGGCGATATCCACTCCCAGTCTCTTCAGCTCATTATTGATGATGGCCATCTTCCTGGTGTCGTTGATGTCCTTGAGGTTAGCAGCGAGTCCTGTCATCATAGTGCGGACGTTCCAAGTTCCCAGTTTTAGAGTTGGTCTCTTTTGTTTTATTGTCTTGCCTGGTGCGAAGGTTCTCAGCCTGCTGTTCGGACTTCTCCTCATCCCCATGCACCCAATGAGGAAAGCACCTTATTGGCTGGGGGCTGCCCAGCTTGAGGCGGGCGGTAGCTGTCCAGGGAGATCCGATGATCCCTCCCACCGTCGGGAACAACCCCTGGCGCCGCGCTCTACGCCAATTGAGCGGTGGATTATAACCAGTAACTGTCATTCCCCGTGTTTTGTCTACGCCAAAGGTGAAGCTGGAGTGTCCTCGCCAGTGATCCGGTGTTCTACCTTCCAGCGTTGGCGTTGGTAGGATTCAAGCCTGGGCAGGAAGATATGGAGGACAAGATGTTGCCCATGCAGCATGTCCCTCCTCTCCACGTCACTGATGAATCCAAAGGAACAGCAGGGCTGCTACAGTTTGGCACCAGCGCCGTTGCAGGAGCTGCCAAAACGATGTTGAGCACAACATAGAACTGCCTTAGGGGCTCCGACTCCGGATTTTTCCTCAGGGTTGACTCCCGAAGCCTTTCCCGTGACCGGGTATGCCGCAAGGCAGCGGAGGTTTGAAATCAGGGTTTACCTGGGCAGCACGGTGGTGCAGTGGTTAGCACTGTTGCCTTACAGCTAGAAGGTTCCTGGTTCGAATCCCCAGGCTGGCAGGGGTTGGAACCTTTCTGTATGGAGTTTGCATGTTCTCCCTGTGCTGCGTGGGTTTACTCCGGGGGCTCCGGTTTCCTCCCACAATCCAAAGACATGCATGTTAGGTTAATTGGTTGTTCTAAATTGTCCCTAGATATCTGTTTCCTATAGGCCCTTAGAATAGAGGGTTAGTATTAGTGAAAGCGCTTTGAGTGGTCTTTGTGACTAGAAAAGCGCTATATAAGTGCTAGTTAGTTAGTTAGTTAGTTAGATGGGCTGCCTTCCCAGGTTGACGAGCCACCATCTACCCGAAGCATCTGGTTTTAAGGCGCCAGAGATCCGCCCTCGCCCCTTCTCCTATTAGTAAAAGCAGTTCCGCCGGGCTTAGAGACTAAACCACACGGGCAGGCTAGGAGTTGGACTTAGTTGTCAGAGGCTTTTCGAGACGCACGCCATAAGGAGCATTTTATGAGCACTGGGAGCTTAACCCCAGTGCCGCTCCTGGCTATGACAACCTTGGAACCTTGGAACCTTGGAACATGCACTTATACGCTGCCAATATCCAGTATGGGCCATAAACAAAGGGAAACAGCAAGTCAAAAACAAAGAAAACAAACAGGAAATAAGACACAGAACAAAAGCCGAAATCAAGAACAAGGACACCATAACTATACCATACATACGAGGGATCACGGAACTAATTCAAAGGATCATGAAAAAATACAAAATAAACACAGCAGTCAAACCACACAAAAAATTATGACAGTTGTTAGTACACCCCAAGGACAGAATAGAACAAGACAAAAAATGCAATGTAATATATGAAATATCATGCAGATCATGCAACAAAACCTACATTGGAGAAACTGGAAGATTATTTACCACAAGAAAAAAAGAACACCAGAAGGAATGTGAGAAGGAAACACAAGGTCGACTCACAAGATCACAAAAAGAAAAGGCAGAACAAGAAACATTAAAATCAGCAATATCAGATCACTGCAAAAGAAATAATCACATCATGGACTGGGACAACACAAAGATTATTGGATCGGAGAGCAACAGACACAAACGCTGGATCAAGGAGGCCATAGAGATCAGGAAGCAGGGAAAAGACACCATGAACCGAGATGAGGGGGCCTTTATGCTTTCCCACACCTGGGACCACATTCTCCAGAGACCCTCTGATGGCGGGAGGCGGGGCCGGCTCGGTGGATCTGACAGATCTGCTGAGCTGGCCCCGCCTATGAAAATCAGCTGATAAATGTCACCTGGCAGCAATCAGCTGGCTCTTCTGACGAAGGCTGCAGTGCAGTTGAAACATGTAAAGAAGGTAAAGACATCTCCTTTCTATTTTATTTTTTGTCTTTTATATGAACAAAAGATAAATAAATGGTCTCTATATCCTACATTATTTATTATCCTTATAGCTCTTTTTTGTAATGTGCATATTGACTGTAGGTTGGTCTTGTAGGTGTTTCCTCAGACTTCTACACAGTAGTTAAGATAAGGTAGAAACAGTGAATTGTACAGTAAGACCAATGATTTATAGTCCAAGTGCAAATAAATCACAGTCTGAGGAAACCCAAGAAAAAAAAAACACAGGTACACTGCTACAAGGCAAGATCAAAAATATATATATGCACTTTACACTCAGACATCAATGCAAGGAAAAAAAAAATCTTTTTTTTTATCAATATAGGGGAAAAAAACACCACAAATGCACTATTACGGAGAATACCGGCAGGTAAGGCAAAAAATAGTTCTGGTGGCATACCGGCATCCAGACTCCAAATCAAGAAAAAAGGTTCAGGCAGCCTACCGAAGTCCCAGAACCGGCAAAACAGTCCTTCAGGTGGCCAACTCAGGTTGCAGAACCAGTGAAACAGTCCTTCAGGCGGCTGACCAACATCCTTAACCACCAGGACCGGAGGGGTGAGCTCGGAGGCGGCTTCCCGACTGAGAGGCTCAACGAAAGGAAGCCGGACCGGATGAGAGGGGCCCCAGCGGTGTCCGGTGGGGGAGAACAGGGGGGAAAGAGGGGAGAAAAGGGAACCAGCCCGGTGTCTAGCAGTGGGGGACTTGCTGCTCCCTCACCGACCTCAGACCGGGCCAGCATAGCACCCAGGGTGGACCCCGACTGGGCCAGCGCAGGACCCGCGGTGGACCCCGACCGGGCCGACGTTGCACCTGGGATAACTTCCAGAAGTGAACCCGGAGCCTTGAAGACATCGGGCGGAGCTGACTCATCTCTGGTGACCCTGGAAGAAGGCTTAGAAATAGAGGGAAAACAGGGGTCAGGGTCACCGGCAGTGGCAGTGGCAGAGCCCGGCGAGATGAGCCCGGATGCAGCGGCTGGCTGCACCCAGCTGTCCTCCCCAAGAGACAGGCAATATTGCTCTAACACAGAAAATAGGAAGACAAAATAGAGCACTTGCCTGATCTCAAGCTCTACCGCCATCCAGGACTCCGATGATCCAGGCTCGGCGATCATGAGGTCGATTCCAGGCTCCCACTTGGCTGCAGTGGCCTCCACAGCCGGCATGATGGTCTCAACAGTCCGCGAACCCCCTGGCGCTGAAACCCACACCGATGGCTCACTTGGCATGGTGGCAGAGATCTGTTGCCTGCTGGGGTTGAATGCTGCTCTGCGGAGACCCGGAGACGCTTAGTCGTCGGCGCAGGCTCCAAACAACAATCAGCCCTCCTCCTCTGCCCATGGCATGGCTGCGGGGCTGGAGCCAGGTTCTCCAGGGACGCAGGTTCCTCCTCCATCTGGCGGTCTAATCCTGGGACCGGGGGACGTTCGGGCAGAATAGGAGGAAACACAGGGGTAGCAGGATCAATTTTAATGACTGCAGCAGGTCGTGAAAGCTCAGTGGACTGTGAAACCTGAGCTTCACCCCCAGGAATCAGACAAGGTAATTCATCAAAATGAGATTTAGAATGAAGAAACACTTGCCTGCTTTCCCGGGGAATGATGGTGACTGCTGCAGCAGGCTCAATTCTCTCCTCTCCCGTGGAAGTGGTGACGGCGGACCTCCCAAGGAGACAAGGGGGAGCCGCTCCTTCAGGAACCATGATGGGCGAGGCTGGAAGAGGAACCACAAAACTTGCAGCTGCTGGGGGCGGTGACGCAGAAGAGGGGTGAACAGCTGAGGCAGTCTGGGGTCGGGAGCTGGCGGAACAGCTGAAAATGGGGACCTGGAGGCTGGAGCTGCTGACAAACCTCTTCGCTCCTGTGGCGAAAAAACAGCTGGCTGGGAGGCGGAAGATTCCTTCTGAGAGCCCGTAGCTGGATCTGGACGGGAGCCTCGCAGCATGTTGACCCAGTAATTCTCCTCCTTCAGCTTAGGAGCAGACGAGTCATTGGGAGGAGAAAGGTTCGGTGCCGGGCGGCGGTGTCTTCGAGCTGCGGAGGAACTTACGTCGAACTGGGGAAAACATCGTTGGTGGGCGGAGACAGCAGTCAGCAGCTCGGCAAACTCGGGAAAGTTGCTCAAACTGGGATGTGCCTCCATGATCCTCAATTAGGTCTTTTCCACTGTCCCCGCTTAGCCTCGAGTTGAGAACCGGACTGTTTTAACCCTGACTTGGTTCTCCCGCGATTGCTTTCCCACAAGCCCACCCTCCCCAGGCTGAGACTCCAGGTGTGGGTGGGATTTCTTGAACAGCAAGGCGGCGCCACACTGTCGTGACGTCAATCACGCGACTTCATCCTCCAAAACAAAGAAAATGGCTGATTATGAGGCGAGGATTTTTATCAATCTCGTTCTTTGGTTTTTAACAAAAATCAGTGCCATCCAATGTTACGTTTTTAGACGGCGTGCATTGAGACGACGTGCATTGAGACAAAGGTATGAGGCAGTGACCATGAGGCTCTCGGCTGCCCGATTTGAATATGAAGCCGCAACACTGAGGTTAAATGCTCGACACATGCGGGAGCGTCTGTTGGTAAGGTAACGCATGCTAATGTTTGCAAATTTCATTTTATAGTCATGTTATTTTTAGGTACAGCATTTTTAGGTCGCCTGGTCATTGTTATTAAATGCATTACGGTGTGTGTGTGTGTGTGTGTGTGTGTGTGTGTGTTTCAGTTGTTTGCTTCGTTGCGAAATAAACGCTGCAGCCCGTCGGTGTGGACAGTCGACCGTGCTTCGCAGTGGTGGGAGGATATTGTTCCCCGCTTCTCAAACACGGAGTGGTTGCAGAACTTCCGGATGTCCGAGGACACTTTTACCTACCTGTGTCACAAATTGCGCCCATGCATGGAGCATCAAAATACAACCTTCCGCCTATGTGTGCCTGTGAGGAAGAGAGTTGCAGTTGCACTGTGGAAGCTTGCTACTGGATCAGAGTACCGCACTATTGGCCATCTTTTTGGGGTCAGCATCACAACGGTGTGCAGGTGTGTTCAGGATTTTTGTGCAGCAGCAGAGTCATTGCTGGTTCCAGAACAACTACGTTGTCCTGATAAAGCGAGGTTCAATGACATTTCTGCCTACGTGGAGAATCGGTGGGGGCTTCCATTGTGTGTTGGTGCCATCGATGGCTCCCACATACCTATCATAGCGCCACCAGAATTTCACACCGACTACTTTAATCGTAAAGGCTGGCACTCGCTGATCCTTCAAGGTGTTGTAGATGGAAAGGGTTTGTGCTGGAATGTTTTTGCTGGGCTGCCAGGGAGCATGCATGATGCTAGGGTGCTGAGACTGTCTACACTGTGGGATTTGGCCAGTCGTGGAGACCTCTTCCCACCTATCATCCGGAACATTGGTGCGGTACGTGTGGGCTACTACCTACTCGGAGACTCTGCATATCCACTGCAAAACTGGCTGTTGAAAGCATTCCATGAGACCGGACGGCTGACTGCAGAACAGCACACGTTCAACCAGACCATCAGTCGAGTACGTGTGGTTGTGGAAAATGCTTTCAGCAGGCTAAAGGGAAGGTGGCGCTGCCTTCTGAAACGGAATGACCGTGACATGAAACTGGTTAAATCTATGGTGCTGACTTGTTGTGCTCTGCATAATCTGTGTGAGAGTCATGGATTGACGTTTGATATTACATTGGTTGATGCAGCAGATGAACCAGTGGTGGCAGCGTCACAGGGAGCAGAGGAGCAGGGTGGCGATGTACGAGATGCTGTAATGCAGTACTTGTGTAGCAATAGGTAGAATTCTAAGGTCATACAAATTGCTGTACATACATATTGAAAAATGTATTTTTTGGAAATAAAATGTTGTGTTTTATATATGTACCTGTCCTCTGTTGTTCATAACGCTTATCTCTTACAGTAGGGGTAATTACATTCAGCAAGACCGCAAAGCCCATCTTCATAAAATTCAGCTGGAGAAGCTACTTTTTGGTTATGTGGGAATAAAAATTGAACTATAAGTATTGGTTTGCTAAATGTCAGATTGCCAGGTAATGTTCTCCCACTTTTACTAAAAACTTTATTCTTAACAATTTTGAAAAGGTAATACTAATTTCTCAAAAGTTATTTTCCAAAAAAGTTGTGGTACTGTGAATAACATGCATAAACACCACACAGACCATGTTATAAAAATGAAGCTAGAAAAGCCAAATTTTCTTACGTGGGAATGCAAATTGCACTATGAGGCATCTGTTGATAAATTTCATATTCCCACGCAATGGTCTCCCACTTGTACTTACAAAATGATTTGGATGATTATTGAAAAGCTAATATCAATTCTCCTCAAATTGTTTTCTAATAACTGTTGTGGTACTGTGAATTACAAGCAGAAATACCACACAGACCATGTTCCAAAAATGCAGCTCGACAACTCACTTTTTGCTTATGTGGGACTAAAAATTGAACTATAAGTATTGGTTTGCTAAATGTCAGATTGCCAGCTAATGATCTCCCACTTTTAATAAAAACTTTACTCTTTACAATTTGGAAAAGGTAATACTTTAATTAAATTAAATTTAATTAATAAATGAATTCTAATAATTTTTAAAAGACAATAGAAATTTTACTCAATTTCAATTAAATAACTGCTGCGGTAATGTGAATTACAACCAGAAAAACAACACACGACCATGTTCAAATAATTTAGCTTTACAAAGACACTTTGGAATAGTGTCCCCCTCATGGATCATCACCTTATCGTGGTGGGGGGGTTTGCGTGCCCCAGTGATCCCAGGAGCTATGTTGTCCGGGGCAATTTGCCTCTGATAGGGTCTCCCAAGACAAACTGGTCCTGGGTGAAGGGCCAGACTAAGAACGATCCAACAGACTCTCATGATAAATTGTATATCAAGGATTCAGTGTACCCCGCCCGGTATGGGGTTACCGGGGCCCCACCCTGGAGCCAGGCCTGGGGGAGGGGCTCGAAGGCTAGCGTCTGGTGGCCAGGTTTCCACCCATGGGACCCGGCCGGGCTCAGCCCGAAGGAGTTACATGGGTCCGCCCTCCAGTAGGTTCACCACCTGCAGGAGGGATCATGGAAGTCCGGTGCTATGTGGATTAGGTAGCAGTCAAAGGCGGAGACCTTGGCGGACTGATCCCAAGCTTTCTAAACTGGCTTTTGGTACGTGGAATGTCACCTCTCTGGTGGGGAAGGAGCCTGAGCTGGTGTACGAGATTGAGCGATACCGGCTAGATATAGTGGGCCTCACCTCAACACACAGCTCCGGTTCCGGAACCAGTCTCCTGGAGAGGGGCTGGAGCTTGGCCTTTTCTGGAGTTGCCCCGGGCGAGAGGCGACGAGCAGGGGTAGGTATTCTTGTATCGCCCCACCTTGCTGCCTCTATATTGGAGTTTTCCCCGGTGGACGAAAGGGTTGCTTCCCTGCGCCTTCGGGTTGGGAAACGGGTCCTGACCATCATTTGTGCCTATGCACCAAATGATGTTTCAGAGTACCCACCCTTTTTGGAGTCTGTGACTGGGGTGCTGGAGGGTGCTCCTCCTGGAGACTCCATTGTCCTACTGGGGGACTTCAATGCGCACGTGGGCAACGACAGTGAAACCTGGAGGGGGGTGATTGGGAGGAACGGCCTGCCCGATCTGAACCCGAGTGGTGTTCAGTTATTGGACTTCTGTGCTAACCACAGTCTGTCCATAACGAACACCATGTTCAAGCATAAGGGTGTCCATATGTGCACCTGGCACCAGGACACCCTAGGCCGCAGGTCGATGATCGATTTTGTTATCGTATCATCAGACCTGCGACCGTATGTCTTGGACACCCGAGTAAAGAGAGGTGCAGAGCTGTCAACTGATCACCACCTGGTGGTGAGTTGGATCCGATGGCAGGGGAGGAAGCCATTCAGACCTGGTAGACCCAAACGTATAGTGAGGGTGTGCTGGGAGCGTCTGGCTGAGGCCCCTGTCCGGGAGGTCTTCAACTCCCACCTCCGGAAGAACTTCAACCACATTCCGAGGGAGTCTGGAGACATGGAGTCTGAATGGGCCATGTTCTCCACCTCTGTTGTTGAAGCGGCGGCCCAGAGCTGCGGCCGCAAGGTGGTCGGTGCATCTCGTGGTGGCAACCCCCGAACCAAGTGGTGGACACCAGTGGTGAGGGGGGCCATTAAGCTGAAGAAGGAGTCCTATCAAGCTTGGTTGGCTTGTGGGACTCCCGAAGCAGCTGAGGTGTACCGGCAGGCCAAGCGGAGTGCAGCTCGGGTGGTTGCTGAAGCAAAAACCCGGGTATGGGAGGAGTTCGGTGAGGCCATGGAACAAGACTTTCGGTCGGCTTCAAAGAGATTCTGGCAAACTGTTCGGCGGCTCAGGAGGGGAAAGCAGCTCCCCGTCCACACTGTGTATGGTGCGGATGGGACACTGTTGACTTCAACTGGGGATATCGTCGGGCGGTGGAAGGAATACTTCGAGGATCTCCTCAATCCCACTGATACGCCTTCCACAGAGGAAGCAGGGTTTGGGGACAAGGGGGATGACTCGCCTATCACAGGGGCTGAGGTCGCCAAGGTGGTTAAAAATCTCCTTGGTGGCCGGGCCCCGGGGGTGGACGAGATTCGCCCCGAGTACCTCAAGGCCCTGGATGTTGTTGGGCTGTCATGGTTGACACGCCTCTGCAACATTGCGTGGAGGTCGGGGGCAGTGCCTTTGGCATGGCAAACCGGGGTGGTGGTTCCTCTCTTCAAAAAAGGGGACCGGAGGGTGTGCTCCAACTTTAGAGGGATCACACTCCTCAGCCTCCCTGGGAAGGTCTATGCCAAGGTACTGGAGAGGAGAGTCCGGCCATTGGTCGAACCTCGGATTCAGGAGGAGCAATGTGGTTTTCGTCCTGGCCGTGGCACATCGGACCAGCTCTTTACCCTCTCGAGAATTCTTGAGGGTTCGTGGGAGTTTGCCCAACCAGTTTACATGTGTTTTGTGGACTTGGAGAAGGCATTTGACCGCGTCCCTCGTGGATTTTTGTGGGGGGTGCTTCGGGAGTATGGGGTATCGGGCTTGTTGTTACGAGCTATTCGGTCTCTGTACGACCGTTGTGAGAGTTTAGTTCGTATTGCCAACACTCGGTCGGAGTCATTCCCAGTGAGAGTTGGACTCCGCCAGGGCTGCCCTTTGTCACCGGTCCTGTTCATAATTTTTATGGACAGGATTTCTAGGCGCAGCCAGGGAATGGAGGGTGTCATACTTGGTGACCACAGGATCTCATCTCTGTTGTTTGCAGATGATGTTGTCCTGTTGGCTTCATCCAGCAATGACCTACAGCTCTTGCTGGGACGGTTTGCCGCTGAGTGTGAAGCGGCTGGGATGAGAATCAGCACCTCCAAGTCCGAGTCCATGGTCCTCAGCCGGAAAAAGGTGGATTGTCCTCTCCGGGTTGGGGACAGGCTCCTGCCCCAAGTGGAGGAGTTTAAGTATCTTGGGGTCTTGTTCACGAGTGAGGGGAAAATGGAGCGAGAGATCGACAGACGGATTGGAGCAGCATCTGCAGTGATGCGGACGTTGTACCGGTCTGTTGTGGTGAAGAGGGAGCTTAGTTCTAAGGCAAAGCTGTCGATTTACCAGTCAATCTACGTTCCTACTCTCACCTATGGTCACGAGCTTTGGGTAATGACCGAAAGAACGAGATCGCGGATACAAGCGGCTGAAATGAGCTTTCTCCGTAGGATTGCTGGACTCACCCTCAGAGATAGGGTGAGGAGCTCAGTCATCCGGGAGAGGCTCAGAGTAGAACCGCTGCTCCTCCACATTGAAAGGAGTCAGTTGAGGTGGTATGGGCATCTGATTAGGATGCCTCCTGGACGTCTCCCACTTGAGGTGTTTCAGGCACGTCCCACTGGGAGGAGACCCCGGGGCAGACCCAGGACTCGGTGGAGAGACTATGTCTCCCAGCTAGTCTGGGAACGCCTTGGTATCCCCTCTGAAGAGCTGGAGCAGGTGGCTGGGGAGAGGGAAGTCTGGGCTTCTCTGCTTGAACTGCTGCCTCCGCGACCCGGACCTCCGGAAAAGCGGTAGAAGATGGATGGATGGATGGATGGATGGAAATCAAAGGCCAATTTAAATTTTGCACAACTTATTTGTAACAAAATTTTTTAACAAAAAATACTGTTGTCTATCCTTCTCAGATCGGTCTAGTGTTATTATTGGAAATCTTACTATAGATTCCGTCTTCATTTATTAAATTTTGAATGGTGACGCAGCATTCCATTTACATGTAGTTACCTTTATCACTGTCAACTGTAGAAGTTAAAGTGCACATGGAAAAATGCTTAGAACATAAATAATCTACATGATCGAGCGAAATGTATTAAGCTGTGCAAATTTGGATATACTTTAGCAAAGCAGAATAATCAAAAACATACTAAGACTATACGTTTTGCAGTGTTAGTATAAATTAAATTAACATTACAATGCTATACACCTGACCAGATGGACAGCAGCATGTGGAGTGAGCACACAGTGTGTATGTAATTATTGTCTTTTCCCATATGGTGTCATAACAGATAAACCAGACTTTTGATGCAAACACTACAATTTTATTACAGAAGATAAATTTACAAAGAAAAAAAAATACTGGTTTTGTGGAGACATGGTTAGACACGCCTATTAATTGCGTCAACAAGCCGGCCAAATTGGCACATGAAATCGCGGTGGAATGTTGCAATGTCAGCGAGCTCTTCCCTTCGTAATACAGCTTCCTGCTCCAGGGCTTCACGTGCATCTGCACCTCAGATCGGTGTCGATCCATCTGGCCCTCTGGCGGGAGACGCAGGACAGTCCGGTGTGGTTTGTCCGCTGAGGTGGACCCCCGTGAAGTCCGCTGAGGTGGAACGCTGTGATATGAGCAGTGATTCTAGAAAGAAAATGCACACAATAAACCTCATCATTGCAACATGTACACAAAAATAAAAAAGTTTTTAACCAGAATACAATAACTTCAGCGTTTTTTTTCGCGCACGAATAACGATCACAAAGCAAGCGTGAATAAGGATTTGGCTGCACAACAAATGGGTAGCTAGCTAGCTATATGCTGGCTAGCAATCCTCAGTAACAACCATTAGTCTACAACCTTATGATGGATTAAAAAGATTGAGCTTACAACAGAAAGGATAAATTGGCGAAAAAAGCGCAATATAAAAAAAAAACAACACTCACCGTCCACGGTTTCAAATGGTGTGACCGATGCCGTGTCAAGTTTCTCCCGACACTGTTTGGCAGTACGGATGTGTCCTTATATTCCCATGTGCTCTGAGACCTGCTGGTAGATTTTTTCGTTGCGCGTAGCTCCATCTAACTCGCGCTGGATGCGATCGTCAGATAATATCATCCTTATAACGAAAATACTATATATGCCGGCTACTGTGTTTACTCGCTGCTGAACAACTTTACAAATGGCGCCTGTGGAGATTCAGCAGAGTCGCGTTTCGTGACGTTACAACCAGACCAATCAGCGGCGAGCAGTCAGTTGACGTCACTTCGCGGCTGAGTCGGGCTCTGGATAGACCCTGCCCAAGAGCAGGTACGGAAACCAGCCCCGGTTAGCGCCTGCTAACCGGTGCTGGGGCTCATGGAAAATGCACAAACACCGGGGCGCTGGTGCGGTGCTGGGGAAAGTGGGGCCCGTGGAAAAGGGCCTAATGTCTCTCACGGCTATAACAGGGGAGTCCAGCGGGGTGCTGGAGGTAAAAGTGGGCAGATAGGATCGTGTGTTCCTGTGGCGTCTGAGCCAGAGAGGCTCCTGTTCACATGCACAGCAGCATCTGAATAAATAAAAGTATCTGGTGATGCTGATCCGTGTTGAGTTCAAAGGGGGAGTCTCCTATTTCTTTAATCTGCCTCTCTCCCCTCGCCTGTCTCCCTCCTCTCTTTTACTCCTTCCTATCTTCTCTCTTGTGGTCTCGCTGTTACTCCTTGGTATCTTGCCTCTACTGCACTTTCCTCCGTGTAATTTCCCTTCCTTCGGGGTCGCTCTCTCGGCTTCTCCCTCTGTTTCTTTCTGTGACCACAGATTCCTTAATAATTCAGCATATGGATCAGGAGTAATCAGACGGGCACTATGATGGAAGCAGGCCAACATGCTGCTGTCTAAAACACACAAGAGGCAGGCCAGGCAGCTGTAACCATTCAGCTTCCAGAACAGCTAAGCCAGCAGGACTAGCAGCACCAAGATCCTGGCCCCGCTTTAAGTCAGCAGGCTAAAGCCAGGCCCCATAGATGTACAAGGTTTGTTTCTGTTATTTGGCAGTGGAGGTGTTTGGAAGGTTATTTTGGTTTTGGCAGTATAGCTCAGATGGGAACAGTAAAGCACAGACTCCATGTCTGACATCAGCCAATAGACAATATGCAGCCTGCATCAGGATTTACTTTCTATCACCACCTTTATCAGCTAATGGGGCCAGGTTGTGACCAAATTTGGCCAGTGTGGCGATGAAGAAAATCTTAAGAATGGAGGGGGGGATTACAAGTGTTTGCATTTTGCGCCGGTGGATCATGATGATCAGGTTGTAAGTAGAGCTTCAAAATGCAAAAAGAAGGAAAAGGAGCAAGAGACAAAAAATAGAGAGCAGGCAATTTACCGAAAACTGCATTTAAACTCAAGCAGGCTGTTCATCAGCTGATCCAAAGTTTAAGACCATAGCCCCCCAAATTCCCCAAAACAGAACTAAATCATCTTTCTGAGCTCCTCAAACAGCTCTCTCCTTTTCTTTCTCTGGTCCATGTCCAGTGTGGCGCACACAATGACACTAAACTACAGAGCAGCATGTTTTTCCCCTTTAAATAGGCTAAATGGCTGATGAAAATGCAGACATGTAAGATAAGATAAGATAAGCCTTTATTAGTCCCACAACGGGGAAATTCCAGGATTGCAACAGCACAGGGATAGCAACACTCAGAGCAACAATCAGAAGGCAAGAAAAAAAAAAAAAAAAAAACAAGCAAGCAAGAGCAGCTAATATACATATGTACATATTACTATAAAATATATATATACACACACACACACACAGACACACAGTGCAGAGCATTGTAGCTGGATGGAATAAATATATGAATATATGAACACACAGTGCAGAGCATTGTAGCTAGATGGAATAAATATGTAAATATATAAACACCCACAGTATGGAGCATTGCAGCTAGGTGGAATAAATATGCATGTCATTGTAAAGTCATTGTAAAGTACAATATATATGTCATTGTAAAGTACAAAGATCACTTGTTGACAGTGATTGCTGCAGAAGGTGGTGCCACAAAATATTAAATTTAAGGATAGCAGCTTTTTTGTCCACGCCACTTTTACGTGTTTAATTATATACAGTGGTGTGAAAAAGTGTTTGCCCCCTTCCTGATTTCTCACTTTTTGTATGTTTGTCAAACTTAAATGTTTCAGATCCATCCATCCATCTTCTACCGCTTTTCCGGAGGTCCGGGTCGCGGAGGCAGCAGTTCAAGCAGAGAAGCCCAGACTTCCCTCTCCCCAGCCACCTGCTCCAGCTCTTCAGAGGGGATACCAAGGCGTTCCCAGACTAGCTGGGAGACATAGTCTCTCCACCGAGTCCTGGGTCTGCCCCGGGGTCTCCTCCCAGTGGGACGTGCCTGAAACACCTCAAGTGGGAGGCGTCCAGGAGGCATCCTAATCAGATGCCCATACCACCTCAACTGACTCCTTTCAATGTGGAGGAGCAGCGGTTCTACTCTGAGCCTCTCCCGGATGACTGAGCTCCTCACCCTATCTCTGAGGGTGAGTCCAGCAATCCTACGGAGAAAGCTCATTTCAGCCGCTTGTATCCGCGATCTCGTTCTTTCGGTCATTACCCAAAGCTCGTGACCATAGGTGAGAGTAGGAACGTAGATTGACTGGTAAATCGACAGCTTTGCCTTAGAACTAAGCTCCCTCTTCACCACAACAGACCGGTACAACGTCCGCATCACTGCAGATGCTGCTCCAATCCGTCTGTCGATCTCTCGCTCCATTTTCCCCTCACTCGTGAACAAGACCCCAAGATACTTAAACTCCTCCACTTGGGGCAGGAGCCTGTCCCCAACCCGGAGAGGACAATCCACCTTTTTCCGGCTGAGGACCATGGACTCGGACTTGGAGGTGCTGATTCTCATCCCAGCCGCTTCACACTCAGCGGCAAACCGTCCCAGCAAGAGCTGTAGGTCATTGCTGGATGAAGCCAACAGGACAACATCATCTGCAAACAACAGAGATGAGATCCTGTGGTCACCAAGCATGACACCCTCCATTCCCTGGCTGCGCCTAGAAATCCTGTCCATAAAAATTATGAACAGGACCGGTGACAAAGGGCAGCCCTGGCGGAGTCCAACTCTCACTGGGAATGACTCCGACCGAGTGTTGGCAATGCGAACTAAACTCTCACAACGGTCGTACAGAGACCGAATAGCTCGTAACAACAAGCCCGATACCCCATACTCCCGAAGCACCCCCCACAAAAATCCACGAGGGACGCGGTCAAATGCCTTCTCCAAGTCCACAAAACACATGTAAACTGGTTGTGCAAACTCCCACGAACCCTCAAGAATTCTCGAGAGGGTAAAGAGCTGGTCCGATGTGCCACGGCCAGGACGAAAACCACATTGCTCCTCCTGAATCCGAGGTTCGACCAACGGCCGGACTCTCCTCTCCAGTACCTTGGCATAGACCTTCCCAGGGAGGCTGAGGAGTGTGATCCCTCTAAAGTTGGAGCACACCCTCCGGTCCCCTTTTTTGAAGAGAGGAACCACCACCCCGGTTTGCCATGCCAAAGGCACTGCCCCCGACCTCCACGCAATGTTGCAGAGGCGTGTCAACCATGACAACCCAACAACATCCAGGGCCTTGAGGTACTCGGGGCGAATCTCGTCCACCCCCGGGGCCCGGCCACCAAGGAGATTTTTAACCACCTTGGCGACCTCAGCCCCTGTGATAGGCGAGTCATCCCCCTCGTCCCCAAACCCTGCTTCCTCTGTGGAAGGCGTATCAGTGGGATTGAGGAGATCCTCGAAGTATTCCTTCCACCGCCCGACGATATCCCCAGTTGAAGTCAACAGTGTCCCATCCGCACCATACACAGTGTGGACGGGGAGCTGCTTTCCCCTCCTGAGCCGCCGAACAGTTTGCCAGAATCTCTTTGAAGCCGACCGAAAGTCTTGTTCCATGGCCTCACCGAACTCCTCCCATACCCGGGTTTTTGCTTCAGCAACCACCCGAGCTGCACTCCGCTTGGCCTGCCGGTACACCTCAGCTGCTTCGGGAGTCCCACAAGCCAACCAAGCTTGATAGGACTCCTTCTTCAGCTTAATGGCCCCCCTCACCACTGGTGTCCACCACTTGGTTCGGGTTTCAGATCATGTTTCAGATCATCAAACAAATTTAAATATTAGATAAAGATAACAAATAAACACAAAATGCAGTTTTTAAATGAAGGTGTTTATTATTAAGGGTAAAAAAAAAAAATCCAAACCTACATGGCCCTGTGTGAAAAAGTGATTGCCCCCCTGTTAAAACATAAATGAACTGTGGTTTATCATATCTTTGGCAGCTGAGTTCAATTTCTCTAGCCACACCCAGGCCTGATTACTGCCACACCTCTTCTCAATCAAGAAATCTGCCTGACAAAGTGAAGTAGACCAAAAGATCCTCAAAAGCTAGACATCATGCTGCGATCCAAAGAAATTCAGGAACAAATGAGAAACAAAGTAATTGAGCTCTATCAGTCTGGAAAAAGGTTATAAAGCCATTTCTAAAGCTTTGGGACTCCAGCAAACCACAGTGAGAGCCATTATTCACAAATGGTGAAAACATGGAACAGTGGTGAGCCTTCCCAGGAGTGGCCGGCTGACCAAAAGAGCGCAGTGACGACTCATCCAAAAGGTCACAAAAGACCCCACAACAACATCCAAAGAACTGCAGGCCTCACTTGCCTCAGTTAAGGTCAGTGTTCATGACTCCACCATAACAAAGAGACTGGACAAAAATGGCCTGCATGGCACACTTCTAAGACAAAAACCACTGCTGAGCAAAAAGAACATAAAGGCTCGTCTCAGTTTTACCAGAAAACATCTTGATGATCCCCAAGACTTTTGGGAAAATACTCTGTGGACTGACGAGACAAAAGTTGAACTTTTTGGAAGGTGTGTGTCCCATTACATCTGGTGTAAAAGTAACACAGCATTTCAGAAAAGGACATCATACCAACAGTAAAATATGGTGGTGGTAGTGTGGTGGTCTGGGACTGTTTTGCTGCTTCAGGGCCTGGAAGACTTGCTGTGGTAAATGGAACCATGAATTCTGCTATCTACCACAAAATCCTGAAGGAGAATGTCCGGCCATCTGTTTGTGACCTCAAGCTGAAGCACACTTGAGTTCTGCAGCAGGACAATGATCCAAAACACACCAGCAAGTCCACCTCTGAATGGCTAAAGAAAACAAAATGAAGACTTTGGAGTGGCCTGGTCAAAGTCCTGAGCTGAAGCCAATTGAGATGCTGTGGCATGGCCTTAAAAAGGTGGTTCATGCTCGAAAACTCTCCAATGTGGCTGAATTACAACAATTCTGCAAAGATGAGTGGGCCAAAATTCCTCCAAAGTGCTGTAAAAGACTCATTGCCAGTTATTGCAAACGCTTGATTGCAGTTGTTGCTGCTAAGGGTGGCGCAATCAATTCCTAGGTTTAGGGGGCAATCACTTTTTCACACAGGGCCAACGTAGGTTTGGATTTTTGTTTCCCTTAATAATAAACACCTTCATTTAAAAACTGCATTTTGTGTTTACTTGTGTTATCTTTGTCTAATATTTAAATTTGCTTGATGATCTGAAACATTTAAGTGTGAAAAACATACCAAAAAATGAGAAATCAGGAAGGGGGCAAACACTTTTTCACACCACTGTGAAAATATTCAACTGAATCAATAATTAAAAGCAAATTCTGATTTGTATTAAATATGATATAAACAATAAAGGAAGCCACTGACTAAACTTTTGTCAGTTCCAAGTTATTTCAGAGGTAGCTGTGTTTTTTATGTTTTTGTGGAAGCGTACCGGCAAATTTGAGCATATCTGTACATGTGCAGCATCCCAACAGTCCCACGGTTCATGCTGTTAGCGTAGTTAGTTTCCCTCCTCCAACAAGGGCCCACTTGAGAAGGGCTCCTCCACCGTTAAGCCTCTGGGCCCTTTCGGGGGCTAATGGAGGGAAGCCACTTGCTTTGATTATTGGTTTCTACACTGTAGATCAGGGGTGTCCAACCATGTGCCATGGAGAGCCAAGACCCTGCAGGTTTTCTCTTCTACCCAGTCTCTTCAGCAGGTGTTTTCACTTATCAGCAATCAGTGGGAAGAAGTTCACAGAAATCTGCTGTTGAAGACACTGGTTGGAGGTAAAACCTGCAGGGTCTTGGCTCTCCATGGCACATGGTTGGACACCCCTGCTGTAGATCATTTGCTGCCACTCCACCTGGCCAAGCCTCATGTCACACTCAACTGATCTAGAAGTGGGACATCTTCCATCGAAAAATGCACCAGTGGACATACACAGTATACCATAACTGCCTCATACAGTGGATATAAAGCAGGTACACACCCTTGTTAAAATTAAGATGACGATAAATCATTTCCCACCAGTAAATCTTTTCCCACCTTTCATGTGACCTATACCTTATACAGTTAATTTGAAAAGCAAATGAATGTGGTCAGGGTAACATAACTGTGGAAAAAAAACAAGACGATTGCAAAATCTTTCCTAAATTAGCATCATGATTGGGCAATATTTGCCCACTCCTTGCAAAAGTGCTCGAACTCGGTCAGATTGCAAGGGCATAACTTGTGGACAGCCCTGTTCAGGTCACCCCTCAATGGGATGTAGATCTCAGATCTAGCTGGCCAATTCCACATCCATAATTTTGTCTGGTCAAGCCATTCTTTTGTTGATTTGGATGCATGCTTGGGGTCATTGCTGGAAGGTGAAATTCCTCTTCATCCTTCTAGCTGATACATGAAGGTTTTGAGCCAAAATTAACTGGTATTTGAAACCGTTTATAATTCCCTCCACCTTGACTACGCCCAGTTCCAATCGGAGGGAAGCAACCTCAAATCATGACGCTGCCACCACCAGGGGTATAATGCTTTGTTTGTTTTTATTTATTTACTTATTTATTTGATGCGCAGTGTTGTTTGTGTGCCAAATAAACCTTTTGGAGTTGTGGCCAAAAAGTTCAATCTTGGATTCATAAGACCACATTGTATTTTGCTACATGCTTTTGGAAAACTTGATGTACTTCTGGCAAAATTTAGCCATACCTGGATGTTTTATTTTGTAAGAAAGTGCTTCCAGACAAATGGAGAATATTGGAGATTGTTGTCAACATGTAGTACTCAACCAGTTCCTACCAGAAATTCCTGCAGCTCCTTTGGTGTTGCTGAAGGCCTCTTGCAGCCTCCCTGATCAATTTTGATGTTGACTTTTGATCAGTTTAATGGCGGATGCAACTGAGTGACTGTAGGGAAAATCTTACTTGGACAGTTGTACTTTGTTTGGCATTAATCTGAGTAACTTTAATTGATGGCAGGTGTGTGCCCAAAAACATTGAATGCTGGAATTAAATTAAATTGTGCTTCAACAAAATATTAAACAAGGTGTAAACTCATGCAACCAGCTTGTACATTTTTGTTATCTTGATTGCTGAATTGTACAGATTATAGGTATAAAGGTGGGGGAAAAGTTTGGAAATGATTTATCGTGATCTCATTCTATACCTGACACACCATTAACAGGGGTGTGTCCACTTTTTGTATCCTCTGTACATGCACCTCTCTGAGTGTCACAGTCAAAGACAAAGGGCAGCTGAGAAAAACAAGCTTGGGCTAGCTTGGAGGGCGAACTGCTGGGAGTGCAAACAGCAAGTTGCACCCATAGGAGTAACACCTCACCAACTGGGTGCACGAGATTGATAAGAAGACAGAAGAGTATGCATCCCACTACTGAGAGTAGAAGTCTCCACGGAAACAACAACAGGGGCACGAGCATTTGGCAGAAAGACACGCAGATGCACTCTGGCTACTCTGCATTTTTGGCCTCCCCTGAGGCAATGATAACCAGTAGTTGCCATAGATACCATGACAACAAGCTGCATTGTTTGCTTTGTGTGGTACATTCCACAAGCACTTTACACTAACTCTTAGCTAAAGAGACAAATGGGTGGTAAAAATATGATGAAAATAATAGAAAATTGAAAAAAAGACAAAATCAAATGTGAGGTAAAAAAAAACAACAACATTGTACCACTATGAAAGTGGCCAATGTCTACCTCCTTTCTACTGAATCTGTATTAAGAAAGCTGTCAACAGAGAGGCAGAAATGAGTGCATGAGTGCAGTGTAAGAAAAGAGATTCAACAGCTGAATACTGGCATCCTGCTGGCAAACAGCTAAAGAGATGAGGTTTCACTTACAAGGCAGGTTTCACAACCAAGCTAAAAAGCTTTTAAGGAACCTCGACTTTAATAAACTAACGTTTTAGAATTTGACTACACTTACCATAACTTAAAGTGACACTCCAGTGAAAATCAAGTTTTTTTCTTGTTAACATGGCTGCAATATGACTTTTTATGACTTACAAGACATATCAAGAGCGAATCATCCATAAGAGTCATGTCTGTGTTTTTCTGCTGTGAAAGTTCAGTCCCAACCACCTTCAATAAGGTGAGTTTAGACAGACCGTATTAGTGTCCTCCCAAATACAGGGAGTCAATCATGACTAAGCATTGGGTATGGCCTTGGAGGAAGAGGGCGTAAATGAGGAGCCAGCCTAGCCTCCAGAGCCAGTTAGCATTTCTGGAGAACTACTTTGAAAACTTGACCCAAATTAAGATGGGTTTTACCATTAAACTGCTTTTAAGGACTGATGCATTTCCATCCATTATCCTAGGCTACCATGCATAGAACTGGGTATGTGCTTCAACTTGTAAGTCTTTTTATCACAGGATTTATTCTGTTTAATGTAGTGCTAGCCACCATTAGCCTTGTAGGATGTGGGTGGGCCTACTCACAGATCCTGGCGTTTGAAGGAGGAAAAGTGAAAAGATTTTTGATACAAAACTGTAAGGCAGTGAAAGGTTTTCTGTAGAAAAAAAGGCATGAAATACAATTCTAGACAATGTAGATTTGTTTTTATTGGGGATTTATATCCACCAGAGTGCATCTTTAAGCTTCTGAACCTATGGACTTGTAAGTTTGGTTATTGCCAGAAATCACTTTGTTAATACTGTATATCCTGTCTGCAGTGAGGGTAACTGGCAGTTGCAACTGGTGTGTGAATTCTTCTGCCATGGCTAGAGGCATATTTGTGTATTAATATAATATATAATGTTCTGAAAATAACTTCTGTAAAATAAACCTTTATACTTTTTAAACTTTTATACACATTTGGTGGACACATTTTCTTTTAAATTGTTCTGAAATTGTCTTATGACGAAAATCAAAAGCTTCGTAACAGAGTCAGTGAATCAGAGCTCATACTGTAAATGCTGTACTCCCAGGTTCACCCTCTGGCATATTAGAGAGCAGAGCCATTCTCATGTGTATTATGAGTATCTGTGATGACGCAAGACGCTGCAGGCGCCATGGTCTTGAGTGATACTGCATGCATGTAACATAAACACTGACGATCTCTGGTGATTTGGAAGACTGTGTGTGTAGAAGGAGAAGTATTATAAAATAGTAAATGGTTTGCTTCATCTTGACTGAGTCAGTGTTTTTCAACTACTGTGACACCTGTCAGAAGTCTGAAATATAACCTCACAAATACAGAGTACAAAAAGGTATTAGACTGAATCAAAGATCAGACTTAAGACACGCAGAGCCTTTGAAGTTTTTACTTGCAAGGAGTAATCAACCCACATACAGGGCGAGTTGAATACTGCCGGACAATCCGCAGTTGCTTTCTTTATATACACTCAGCAAAAGCAGAACAAACAGAATTACCACATAAGCAAAAGTACGCTCTGTATGTCTTCAAGTGTGTGTAGGAGATAAATTGCATGAACACTCTTATCGCGGGGGGGAACATCTGCTTCTCCACTCAGTAAAGGCAGAGAGGGGGAAACAACTCATAGTTAACAGATGAAATGATAACATACAACAGTCTTTTGCAGATAAAATAAGATGCACAGGGTGTACAGGGGACAAGTCTTGATACAGCATATATGTCAACACTCTTTTATCACACATCAGACGAATAAACAGAAGGGTGATGCAGCTTAGTCACTAACAGTGATTATAAGAAGCACAAGTTGTATTTATGACTAATAAGAAAAAGCATCATACATATAAGAATATCAATCTTCATTTCATGAATCATTAATAAAATGATAACTGTTTATATGCATACAGTATATACAATTTTTCCCAACATTTTCCTCCTGTTTATTATTTTATTAATCTTTTTAATCATATGCAATTATCAGTATAATGTAACTTCAAAAGCTGCTTGGGCAACAGCAATTATAAAAACCCTGCTGACCAACCGAAGGTTCAGAGTCCACCTCAGTCAGAACACAAGTACATGGAGAATGCAGAAAAACGGACTCCCACAAGGCTCAGTTCTAGCTCCAACTCTGTTCAACCTCTACATAAACGACCTGCCTACTACAAAATCCCGCAAATTCATCTATGCAGACGACATCTGTTTGGCATTCCAAGCACCAGACTTTGAACCACTGGAACGGGTGCTCACGGAAGATCTTGCTAAACTGGACCAGTTCTGTAAAATCTGGCGCCTAAAACCAAGCCCAGCAAAAACCGTCTCCAGTGTATTTCATCTCCACAATGCAAAAGCTGCCAGAGAACTAAACATCCACCTGAGCGGACTCAAGCTTAAGCATGCCCCAAATCCAACTTATCTTGGAGTGACCCTTGATAGGACCTTATCCTTCAAGGAACATCTAAAGGGGACGGCTGCTAAGGTGAAAGTACGAAACAACCTGCTCTGCAACCTCGCTGGTGCAAAATGGGGGGCGGCAGTCTCCACCCTGCGCACCTCAGCACTGGCCCTTTCATACTCTGTAGCAGAATATTGTGCCCCTGTCTGGTCCAGGTCATCTTACACACACCATGTAGACACCCAGCTCAACTCAACCATGAGAACTATAACTGGAACAATCCGCTCAACACCACTCCCCTGGCTCTCTGTACTGTCAAACATAGCCCCTCCACACATCCGGCGAGCAGCATTAACTCAAAGGATGCTCCAAAAAGTTAAAGATTTTCCTCACTTACCAATCCATGCAGATATCTACACCCCACCCACTGCCCGACTTTCATCCAGACGGCCGATTTGGAAAAACCCTCCCCCAGCTGACTTTACCATCCAGACAGCTTGGCAAGAGGAATGGGAGACCAAGGAGGTCCCAAACAAACAGCTGGTGATAAACCCCAACCAACAGGTCCCGGGCACCAACCTCCCAAGGAGACAGTGGTCTACACTCAATCGCTTCAGGACTGGACATGGCCCCTGCTTGGCCAGCCTTCACAGATGGGGCAGTAGCCCTAGCCCACTGTGCGCATGTGGAGAGGAGCAAACTATGGAACACATCATAGAGGCTTGCCCGCTCCAAAGACTGGAAGGAGGATTACACACCCTCCATACAGCAAACCAGGAGGCAACTGCTTGGCTTAAGGACTTTGCATTCGCTAAATAAATAAATAAACTTCAAAAGATTTCCTACATTGACATCATTAAGCATTCATGTGGCGTATAGCTAGAGCACTGCCATACATTGGAAAAAGAGTACCCATTGGTTTTCCAAGAATCCATACCCAACATCATTTGGCCAAAAAACAGTAGGATTATTGCTACAGTTAAAAGTACAATTTTTCCTCTTTAAGGTGAATTTTCCAGCAGCAATATAGGGAAAGTGAAATACATTTCTACAGACAGAATCATAATATGACACTTCACAGGTCACTTCCTTAGTATCTTTGTGAAATACCCAGGTTGAAACTGTTTTTACTACAATTTTTGTGAAAGCAGATTGGTGAAGTAAACAGTGTAGGATTTACTTTCATTAAATGCTTCTTAACTGCAAGCAAAGAAGTTCCAATCCCAATAATATTAAATATTCTAATCTTAGACCCAGTGTAATCAGTAATAGTGACATTCAATCTATTAAGATACCTTTCTGACAAATTCCCCACCAACCAATGTCCAACATTATTGCTTGTATTAAACAGACTGAGACAAGAGTTCATCGCTATTGTCACTCCGGGCGTTTTCTCTTCACTCAGTGGAACAGGGATCATGGCTATTGTAGTCAATCATGGGTATTGCAGTCTTGTGTAAATGGGGTAGCAATGAACACACATAGCAAGAAGTATCGATTCCCAGTCCTCTCACCGAAACCACCATTGTCTGGTACCATAGGTTATGCGTATTGTTCATTGTCCGTGCTTCGTGGGTTCCTTGTCCTTGAATCAGAAAGAGATTACCACCCCACTGCCAGGAGAAGTGCTGAACACAGAGTCATCAATAGTTTTGGTGCCATGCTTCCACCTGAGAGAGCACCCCTCCGGGCCTCTTTCTTCACCAGGGTTGAGACGGCCTTGTCCTTAAAAGGACATGCCCCCTTTGTACTGGACTTACTCAGGGAAACAAGTTAGTTAGTTCACTTACAGGCACCCGTAGTCTTTTAGCGTGTGAAAGGTGAATCCGAGATGGTCATTCAGCAATACGTACTGCAGTGGGAGTGGGAGTGTCTAGTGTTCTTCTTTGCATCCTTTTATAGAAACGTGGACAGACTGTAATTTACTGTACATACTCTGGTTGTCATTGAATCCTTATTTAAATCCTTCACCTGAACAACGAGAGCAAGTTTTTAGCCAAAGTCAAATTCCTTGTATGTGTTGTGCATACTTGGCCAATAAAGCTGATTCTGATTCTGATTCTGATTCTGATTCTGTTGTCGGTGGTGGTTCTTTATGTTCTTTATGAAGACATAGTCTCCAGGTTGATCCGTTTCTTTCTGTGGAGCAGAGCTTCTGACAGAATCAAAACATTCCCTGAGATGTTCACCAAGATCTGTGTATTTGTTAGGTGTGGTTAGTGGTGAGAGGTCAGGTAATACATAAGGATGGCGAAAAAACACATTCAAAAGGTGATAATCCTGTCTTTGGGTCTAGTATAGAGTTAATGGTTAGTCTGACTAATTTCAGAGCTTCTGGCCAAGTAACACCCTTTCCATGTGTGGTTTTTGCCAGCATTTGTTTGATTGTACCGATACTATGAAATTTGATCTTACGTCTTACAGCTTGGATTAAGTCTTGAACTGTTTGTGCTGTAAAATGAGTTCCATTATCTGCATAAATCAGGTCTGGAACCCCAAAAACGGAAAGAGCATCATTCAATAGAGTTTCACACACACAGATGCGGCATTTGCTGGGGATGTGTGATGAATTCCTGTCCACTTTGTGGAGGTGTCAATCAACACCAAGCAATATTGTAGCTTTCCATTGCTCCTTGAGCATTATTTTATAAACAAATGATGCACTTTTGGCATGTTTTTGTTACTTCTTTCAAAATATTAGGACAGTTTTTCCCAACATCCTCATCATTGATTTCCTCCTGTTGGCACATGGTTGGCCATGTGCCACCAGGACAGCTCATCTGTATAATGTGGGTGGCAGAGCAAATTTTCATCAGACAAGCCAAATGTATATCTAATTATTTTACACATGAAACAGGAGGAGGGTCCATATTATTTTGACAGTCTTTTAAAACATCAACATTATTAATGAGACTGACGGTTCCTAAAAGACCAATTGCAGCACAGTGAGTAGCGTTATGCAGGTGGCATGTGCTATAAGCATATTTACTATCTGTACAGAATACAGATAAGTTAACCCCAGACAACACCGTTACAGCATAAGCACACTTCTATTTTTACAGAGCAAGCCTGTCGCTCGCTTCTTCCTTTGCTAAGTAGAGAGAGGGAGAGAGTTGCTGTTCGCCCCCTCCTCCACAACATGGGAAATGTGTAGGATAATAGAGGGCATGATCTTATTATTTGTATTATCCCATAAATAATAAAAAGGTGGTCTGTATTGCCCAGCCTGTATTTGAGTTATAACTGCAGCCATATGTTTATCCTGGGCACTACAGAAAATGAAATGAAAAGCACTTATGTAAATAAAATTGCATTTATTGATAATTTTTATGCATTATCTATTTTTCTGAGGATTGCTAATTATTTGCTAATTAATTTCTTTGATACCCTCTGTTTTGATACATGCAGCAAAGTTACAGGGTATTTGTTTGATTCTTTTACTGCAAGGAAGTGTGTTACCATTTTTAGTTTTAAATAAAATTTGCAGGTAGCCCAGTTCCTTCAAAGATGAGATCTCAATAATTATAGCTTCTTTTTGTGACATCTCTTGAAATAGTTTACAAATTTCATTTAAGAAAAACAAAATAAGTATCTGTGCATTTTTGATATGCTTCAGCATTGATAAATAAGATCAGTTTGTCCAATTGAACACAGATGGGTTGAATTTGAAATATTGTGTCACATTCTTTCAGTCAAAGGAAAGGCGGACGTTTTGCCTAATTTAGAATTCGATTTAATGTTTTACAAGGAATGTCCCTATTTCATACATTCCTTGGTAAATTATGGAGTGCAATGTAGTTCACCCTGACCCAGCTTGGCCACCGCTGAATCAGGAGAAGCACATCCCTCATTGCTGTCACATTTCTGAAATATATTGTTACCGCACCATTATGTGGTGAGTAATATCAGTATAAAATCATATAAACATTACATTTGTAAAGTCAAAGTCATTTGAATCAGTACACCTTATGTTATCTACAATGTCATACAAAGTCATACTTGGCTTCAAAAAGTGCTTATCAATTTAAGGATTCTTTCTCCAAGACCTTTGTCTGATAATCCACAGCCTCTGGCAGATCATATGCACAGACATATTAATTATCAATCTGTTTTGATCCTCTGTGCTCTAAATCATGTGATATAGGGTAAACATAAAATCTTCAGTGATTAGGCATTATCAAATGACATCATAATGTGATCATAGTATGGCCTGTAGTCACATTGTCACACGTCAGTCCTTTTTTCTATAAAGTGCACTGTCATATTTCAGTCAAGGACAAAGGTCAGTAATGCGTCATTTTTTTTTTAATATGTAAACAGTTTATCACGTACACAACCTTAATCAAGACCCCACAGAGTTAAATTGAAAAAATAAAAACCCAAAACTTTGTAAACGTACCCATATTTAGACCACTTTCTTCACAGATCAACCACACACACACACACACACACACACACAGAATAGATAATAGATAAAACAACGTTCTCATTGTCCATTTTAACGTTATCCAGTTTTGCTGCCATTTAATCCGTCCGTCTTTAAATATTATGGTGTAATTATTATGATTTTATTTGCTTCCTCCTTTTCCCAACCTCTTGGGCTTCTTGTGAAAGAGTGGAATACGGGCCCGCCTTAGGTCCCGGTTTGGGGTATGGGGGTGGATTTTCCAATAGTGGAGTTTTCATTTGTTTCTGCTTTTCTCTGGCTTCATCAGCTCTCCGTTGGGAAGCCTCTGCCGCTTGTGACCACAAGATGGCACATTGGAGCTCCGCACTGGGTTTGCCTGTTTTAACAGGTTTATTAGACGTCTTTTCAATGGTTGTTAACAATGCCTGGCATTCATCCACGTTCAACGTGGGCTTGAATGAGAAATCCTTTTTTCCATTTATTTAAGTATTTTTCTGGATCCTTTATTTTTCCCTTTTCATTTTGTCTGTTATTGTAAATTTTACAGCTGCGCGCGCTATGTCCTGTTTTTTCTTCTGTTTATTCGTCTGCCTATCTGGTCTTCTAACACAATTCCCCATTTTTAGATGGTCAGGGACGTTAACAGTACGCCCACCGTAACCGTATTACTGGCCAATTTTTGGGGTGTGTTCGTGGTCAGGGACGTTTATCAGTACACCGACTGTTTAACACTATTACTGCCCAATTTGGGGTGAATTCCTTCACCCTACTTATTTTAAAACCTGACCACCAAACAGTTGTGAATCGCCATCACACTGTCTCCTGCACCCCTCTTTATTTTAAAACCTGACCAGTCAGTAACCATGAATCACCGTCACGTTACTTCCTAAGACCACTGCATTCGTGCAGCGGTTTTTAACCACAAGGAAAAGTACAGGACGCCGCCTTGTACTACCATTACTTGCTCGTCAGCTGACCCGTGGTTCTTTAAAAATGGGAAATTGTGAATTGTGAGGCTCGGTTATTCTTCATATACGTCTACTACAGTCAGTCTGAAAAGGGAAAAATTTGTAACTTACTTTTTAGGCTCTATCAGTAAGGACAGCCGTCACCAGATTAGAGCCGGGAGAAGGAGAGTCTCTGGCAGCGTTCCCTCAAGTCGGGTTTCCAATTTTCAACCTGCAGGACACACATCCCTTCCCGCTCCACCTGGATCTCAGCTGTCCCGGGTTTCGGCACCAGCTATGTCAGAAGTCTGAAATATAACCTCACAAATACAGAGTACAAAAAGGTATTAGACTGAATCAAAGATCAGACTTAAGACACGCAGAGCCTTTGAAGTTTTTACTTGCAAGGAGTAATCAACCCACATACAGGGCGAGTTGAATACTGCCGGACAATCCGCAGTTGCTTTCTTTATATACACTCAGCAAAAGCAGAACAAACAGAATTACCACATAAGCAAAAGTATGCTCTGTATGTCTTCAAGTGTGTGTAGGAGATAAATTGCATGAACACTCTTATCGCGGGGGGGAACATCTGCTTCTCCACTCAGTAAAGGCAGAGAGGGGGAAACAACTCATAGTTAACAGATGAAATGATAACATACAACAGTCTTTTGCAGATAAAATAAGATGCACAGGGTGTACAGGGGACAAGTCTTGATACAGCATATATGTCAACACTCTTTTATCACACATCAGACGAATAAACAGAAGGGTGATGCAGCTTAGTCACTAACAGTGATTATAAGAAGCACAAGTTGTATTTATGACTAATAAGAAAAAGCATCATACATATAAGAATATCAATCTTCATTTCATGAATCATTAATAAAATGATAACTGTTTATATGCATACAGTATATACAATTTTTCCCAACAACACCATTTAAAAGTTTAGTACTGAGTCAGATGAGCAACATCACATGAAATGCTGCCAGCTAAAACAATGACAACGAATACAACCGGGTGCCCAGTAATTATCGTTTATTTCCCTACATTTAATTTGTCTGACAGTATGGTCTTATTGTACAAATATATAACAGTTCTTTTCTCTTTCTCCACAGCAAACTGCATCAGCATCAAATGTTTTCCAGAAATGTGAATATCCGTATAAAATTGGAACTCTTCCATGTAAACTTGCAACTTTTTATGCCATTAAACCCCCCCCCAAATTTTTTTTTTGTCATATACAATTGAGGATAGAATTATAGCTAGGTCCATATACTGTATATCTGAACATTGACAGAAGTTTTGTTAGTTTAGCTGTTTACCAAAACATATTCAAGATATAGTTATATAATCAACATGACCTTAAAGTGCAGGCTCTCAGTTTTAATTTGAGGGTATTCACATCCAAACTGGAGTTATGGTTTAGGAATTGCAACCATTTTTATACAAAATCTCCTCATTTCAGGGGCTCAAAAGTACTTTGTCCAAAAGTTGCAAATAACTTGTTGTTGCTATACATCAGTGCCTGTAGTGGCCCTTCCATGTCAGTGGGTGGCTATATGAATGCAAACTTTCTTCTTCTTGATGGTGACATCCTACAAGTACCTGGGTGTTCATCTGAACAATAAACTAGGCTGGTCACACAATACCGATGCACTCTTCAAGAAGGAACAGCGCAGGCCGTTCCTACTGAGGAGGCTCAGGTCTTTTGGTGTACAAGGGGTGTTCCTGAAGACCTTCTATGATTCGGTGGTGGCATCAGCCATCACTTTTGGAGTGGTCTGCTGGGGCAACGGCATCACAGCAGCCGACAGGAAGAGACTGAACAAAATGATCAAGAAAGCTAGCTCTGTCCTGGGGCAATGCCTTGACCCAGTGGAGGATATAGGAGAGAGGAGGATGGTGGCTAAGCTGTCATCTCTGCTGGAGTCCGAGGCCCACCCTATGCAGGACATGCTGAATGCACCGAGGAGCTCATTTAGCAGTAGGCTACATCATCCTAGGTGTGCGACCGAGAGGTTTCGCAGGTCCTTCCTACCTACAGCTGTCAGACTTTATAGCCTAAGCAGGGCTGCTCGCAGACATTGTAAAAAAATGTTACAACCTAATAGTGTTGAATGCAAAAGACACAACAAACTTACACAAAATGGTCCCCTCCAGTATATAACTAGGACAATGTAAATTGCTACGGAGGGTGACAATATGTATGGGTACATATTCATGCTATGTGGGGTAACTAAATAGATGGTTATGCTGTTTATTCCATCTAGCTACAATGCTCCGCACTGTGCATATATACTTATATATTTATGTGTACATATGTATATTCAGTGCTCTTATTTTCTTATCTTCTAAATTATTGCTCTGAGTGTTGCTGTTCCTGTGCTGTTGCAATCCTGGAATTTCCCCATTGTGGGACTAATAAAGGCTTATCTTATCTTAAAATTTCCCCTGCTGAGAGGCGGAGTAATGGCGGACTATCAATGCTGATTGGCTATCATGACAAAGCACCAAGCAAATTTTTGGCTTGAGTTGAACAAAATCCAACTTGCACAGACACAAATTTGCGTGTATTCATGTCATCCCAAGTAAATGTGTATGTGTTTGCTTGTTTCCACTGACTTTGTATGTAATTGCGCCGCATTTCACACTGAGTATAAACAAACTACAAGACTAAATTGTCATTAGATATGTTATAATAGGTTAGGCAGTGGTGTCCTAATGGTTAGGGGTGTGGGCTGGTGACTGGAGGGTTGCCAGTTCAATCCCTGGACCAGCAGGATCAGATCTGGGTGGGACAGATGACACAGCAGAGTTTGCCCCACCCTCATTAACCCCACTGTGGTGCCCCGGGAGCAAGGTCCTTAACCTGAGCTGCTCAGTGGCCACAGGCCAGTCTGTGGTTGTACTGGGCAGCTTCTAGGTGTGAATGTGAACAGGGTGTCCTTCAGAAAGAGATGTTGCCTCTCTGTGGATTTCCCCTGTATAAAAAGGTTACATTTTTTTAAAGTGTCATTTTATAATATTTCTGGTTAGCAGGGTGTCGCAGGATTTTTTTTTCCAATGTAAAATGGGTGCCATGGCTGAAAAAAGGTTGAAAAACACTGCACTAAGTTATCACAGCATTTTCAAGTGTCAAGAACTGGAGTGAGAAGTATCATCAAGAAATTCAAAGAGAACCATACAGTACAGAACAGCCTGGCAGAGGGGAAGCAAACAATTTCAAAGACTCTGGAATGACAACTAGTGAGAGATGTGTCTAAAGACCCCAGAACAACAGCCAAGACACTAGTGAAGGACTTAGCCAAGTCGTGAATTGTAGTCTCAAAGAAGACAATCACTAGAACCCTGCATACGAAAGGACTGCAAGGTTGCAGGCCAAGACAAACTGCACTTCTGCAGAAGAAACTCTTTCAATCCAGACTGAAATATGCTAAGGACAACCAGTAGAAAGATTATGGGTCATTTGATCAGATGAGATGAAACTAGAGCTCTAGGGCCATCGAGACACTGTTGATGTTTGGAGAAAAAAGGGAGAGGCACACAACACAAAGAACACCATCCCCACACTGAAATACAATGGTGGGAGTATTATGCTGTAGGGATTCTTCTGTGTGTCTGGAACTCTGGAATCTTGTCAAGGTGGAAGGAATCTTGATGAAAGGAAGATACGAGGGGGGCTGAAAAGTTCATAGTGGCCAAATTTGACCAAATGTGGTTTATTTTTCAGCCGCAGGGATCCAAACGCTGCAACATTGATGGAAGAAGTGTGTAGACCAAAGGGAAGACTATGTTGAAAAATAAAACACATTTGGTCAAATTTGACCACTATGAACTTTTCAGCCCCACCTCATATGTTAAAATTTTGAAAGAAAACCTCAAGCAGCTAGTAGAAAGACTGGGTTTGGGTCGTTGCTTTGTCTTCCAACACAACAAACACCCAAAGCATATCCAAAGATCCAAAGCTACAGTTCTGTATAAATATGACCTAAAACATCATCAGATTTTCACACAAGCCCTAAAAGTAGATAAAGAGAACCCAGTTAAATGAGACAAAAATATTTTATTTTTTCATTTATTTTTTGAGGAAAATGATCCAATATTCTGTGTCAAACGTTTGTGAACCATGAGGATTAGCAGGTAATTTGAAGGTGAAACTAAAGTCGTGTGTTTTCAGTCAATAGGATGACAATCAGGCGTGAATGGGTACCTTGTTTTATTTAAAGAATCTAAAAAGATATATCAAAGTGTCAGTACATGTTTGTGGAAGTGTATCATGGCACAAATAAAGAAAAAGGGTTGTTGATGCTCGTCAGGCTGGAAAAGATTACAAAACCATCTCTAAAGAGTTTGGACTCCACCAGTCCAAAGTAAGACAGATTGTGCACAAATGGAGGAAATTTAAGACTATTGTTACCCTCCCCAGGAGTGGTCAAGCAACTAAGATCACTCTAAGAGCAAGGCGTGTAATAGTTGGAGAGGTCACAAGGGACCCCAGGGTAACTTCTAAGCAAATGAAGGCCTCTCTTGCAGTGGCTAATGTTAATGTTCATGAGTCCACCATTGGGAGAACACAATCTTGGGAGAGTGAGAAGATGCCTGAAGAGTGAAGAAGAAGTACTTTGGTACCAATTTTCAAGAACAAAGGTGATGCTCAGGACTGTAGTAACTACAGAGGCATAAAATTGATCAGCCACACTATGACGATATGGAAAAGAGTTGTTGAACCCAGATTAAGAGGAGAGGTGACAATCAGAGAGCAGCAGTACGGTTTCATGCCAAGAAAGAGTACTACAGATACAATATTTGCTTTAAGAGTGTTGATGGAGAAGTACAGAGAAGGTCAGAAGGAGTTGCACTGTGTCTTTGTGGATCCAGAGAAAGCATATGATAGGATGCCAAGAGAGGAAGTGTGGTACTGCATGAGGAAGTCTGGAGTGGCAGAGAAATATGTGAGGGTGGTGCAGGACATGTATGAGGACAGCGAGATGGTGGTGAGATGCGCTGTAGAAGTGATGGATGGATTTAAGGTGGGGGTGGGATTACATCAGGGATTGGCTCTGAGCCCTTTTTTGTTTGCCATGGTGATGGACATTGTGATCTGTAGTGAGATTAGGGAGCAGGTGGAAGAGAACCTGGAGAGGTGGAGGTACGTATGCTCTGGAGAGAAGAGGAATGAAAGTCAGTAGAAGCAAGACAGAATACCTGAGTATGAATGAGAGGGAGGCAGGTGCAATGGTCAAGATGGAAGGAGTAGCGGTAGTGCAAGTAGATGAGTTTAAACACCTGGGGATAACCATCCAAAGCAATGGAAAATGTGCAAGAGAGGTGAAAAAGAGAGTGCAGGCAGGGTGGAGTGGGTGGAGACGAGTGTTAGGGGTGATTTGTGAAAGAAGGATAGCAGCAAGAGTGAAAGGGAAGATTTACAAGACGGTAGTGAGATCTGCTACGATGTATGGTTTGGAGATGGTGGTGCCGACAAAAAGACAGGAGGTGGAGCTGGAGGTGGCAGAGTTGAAGACGCTAAGATTTTCATTGGGAATGGCTAGGAGGGACAAGATTAGAAATGAGTATATCGGAGGGACAGCTCACGTTGCATGGTTTGGAGACAAAGTAAGAGAGGCAAGACTAAGATGGTTTGGACATGTGTAGAGGAGGGGTAGTGGAGACACTGGACAAAGGATGCTGAAGATGGAGCTGCCAGGCAGGAGGAAAAGAGGAAGACCACAGAGAAGATTCATGGATGTAGTGAAGGAGGACATGGAGAGGGTTGGTGTTACAGAGGAAGATGCAAGGAATAGGGTGAGGTGGAGGCAGATAGTCCGCTGTGGTGACCCCTAAAGGGAGCAGCCAAAAGAAGAAGAAGATGATGAAGAAGAAGTGCAAAGTAAACTAATATAAGCATCCAAAATGAAGCTAGAATGTTTGGAAACACTGTTAAAAATTCATCTGTTTAACAGTACTTGTGAAATACTTAAAAAAATCATAGGGTGGTTCATAAGTCTGTCCTCAAGAGTAAATTCTTTTCTGTTCTTATTTCCTAATTTATTCTCTGGACTTTTCTGGTAAATTCTGTGATTTTATCATCAAGTAAAAACATTTTTTTTCCTGTAAATTCATGAGCTTTTTCTGTTTTGTTTTTTTTTTCTTTTTCTTGCGAATTAGGTAAAAGTAAATCTGTATTTCACCATTATTAAAAGCAATCACTTGAGAGAGTGTGGTGATCCGAGCGCTGAGGTTGTCCGCGCCCGGGCCACTCAGTATTCTCCCTCTGTTTTCTCCCGTTTATTTCTGCTGGTTATTATTGTTCTCCCAGGGCTTTTATTGTGACAGTGCCGCAGCCCAACTTCCGGCTGTCAAAGCCGAGCTGGCACTGTCACAGCTGATCTTGATTTTGGTCATTACGTTTCCTCCTCACCTGTTTGGTTCTTTGCTTTTTGTTATTAGTATTTAAGGGAGCAGCTGAGGCTCACTCCTCGCTGCGACCTGTGTCTACCAGGACTGGAGTACCTATCCCCGGCTCCAATCTTCCTTCTATGTCTGATTCATCCTTGCTTCATCAGGCCTAAGTGTATATTCTATAGTGTCTGGTTCTGTCCTCGCTACGCTCTAGCACTGATGTTAGTGTGCTTTATTTTGTGTTCAAGTTTAGTGTATGTGTTTTGCCCCACATGGCTCTTTACTTTGTTCTTTCTTGTGAATAAACAAACAAACTGTCTGTTGGCATCTGGCATCTCATTTACGCCCTGAAAGGGGAAAACACGACAGTAGGTCGCAGCCCAGCAAGTTGCCAGCCACAGTGAGTATGTTTTTGGGCTTGAGTTTTTCTCTTTGTCCGGGTACCAGTTTGATTTGAAGAGATGGTGTTTTGCATCGAGTACCTGATGGAGGTTGATGGCCTCCTGTCCCATGCCCGTCTGTTTATGCCCTCCGACGCCGCACACTGGTACCTGGACCTTGCACAAAGGGCGTTAAAGCGCTATCACCTGACCTCATATCCTGAGGGCAAGGAGAGAGTGTCGGTGTTAGTGGCGCTGCATCAGAAGAACTGGGAACTGACGGCCAAGAAGCCTCCATCTCCTCCCCGGGACACGGTCGTTCCGACTGGGGGGAAGCCTCCTGATCGAGCTGGTCCTCTGCGAGGTTCCCGTCCGGAGCCTGTCCTGGGTCGCCAGAAGAACTCCACCTTCCAGCCAGCTGTTTCTTCCATGCCACGACGAAAGGTGAAGACAGCAGCCTTAGCCTCCGGGTCATCTTGTCCCGCTGTTCCGACAGCTCCACGTCCCTGGACGGCCCCAGCTGCTCCTCCCTCCTCCTTGGCGCACCTTTCAGCTGCGGTGAGCCCAGCGATTCCTCATCTGGCTCCACTTGTCACTGTTCCTCTGCGAGATCCCCGTCCGGATCCTGTCCCGGGCCGCCTAAGAAACTCCACCTCCCAGCCAGCTGTTTTCACTGCGTCACGACGTAAGGTGACATCCACGGACTGCCTCGGCTGCTCCTCCTTCCTCCTCGGCGCTCCCTTCAGCTGCTGCGAGCTCGGTGATTCCTTGTCTGGATCCGCCAGTCACCGATCCTATTGGGGCGGCTCCTCCTTGTCTTCCTGAGGGGCCCTCCGTCACCATCCCTAGGAGAAAGGGAAGAATGAAGCCCGCTGCAGCAGTCACCATCATTCCCCGGGAAAGCAGGCAAGTGTTTTTTCATTCTAAATTTCAGTATAATGAATTACCTTGTCTGATTCCTGGGGGTGGAGCTCAGGGTTCACAGTCCTCTGAGCTCCTACCACCTGCTGCAGCCATTAAAACTGAACCTGCTACCTCTGTGTTTCTTCCCCTTGTCTCCGAGCGTCCCCCGGTGCCAGGAATAGACCGCCGGACGGAGGAGGAGCCTGCGGCTCTGGAGAGCCTGGTTCCGGTCCCACAGCCACGTCACGGGCAGAGGAGGAGGGCTGACTGTCAGATGGAGCCTGCGCCAACGATTAAGCGTCCTCAGTTCTCCGTGGAGCAGCAGTCAGCTCCAGCAGGCTATGGACCCCGTGCCACCATGCCGAGTGGGCCATCGACGTGGGTTTCAGCATTAGGGGGCTCTCGGACTGTGGAGACCATCATGCCAGCTGTGGAGGCCACTGCAGTCGAGTGGGAACTGAAGATGGACCTCCTGACCATCGAGCCTGGATCGTCAGAGTCCTGGACCGCGGTAAAACTCGAGATCAGGCAAGTGCTCTATTTTGTCTTCTTATTCTCTGTTCTGGAGCATTCTTGCCTGTCTCTTGGGGAGGAGAGCCAGGTGCAGCCGGCCGCTGCATCTGAGCTCGTCTCGCCGGGCTCTGCCGCTGCCGGTGATCCTGACCCCTGTTCTCCCCCTCTTTCTGAGCCTTCTTCCAGGGTCACCGGAGATGAGTCGGCTCTGGTCAATATCGTCGAGGCTCCAGGTTCGCTTCGGGAGGTCATCCCAGGTGCTGCATCAGCCCAATCGAGGTCCACCCGGTTCGAGGTCGGTGAGGGAGCTGCAGATCCCCTTCTGCCTGACATCGGTCTGGTCCCCCACCCCCCATTCTCCACCACCAGACGCTGATGGGGTCCCTATCATTCGGTCCGGCTTCCCCTTGTTGTGCCTCTCGGTAGGGAAGCCGCCTCTGAGCTCCCCCCTCCGGTCCTGGTGGTCTAAGGATGCGGGTCGGCCCCCTGAAGGACTGTTCCGCCAGTTCTGCGTCCTGGGTCGGCCGCCTGATGGGACTGCTTCGCTGGTTGGGCGACCTGGGTCAGCCGCCTGAGATACTGTTTCTCCGGTCAGGCCACCTGAACTGTTTTGTTTTTTTTTCCTCCTTTTCTCCTGATGTGGAGTTGGGATGCCGGAAGGCCACCTGAACTGCCTTTTTTTTTTCCTCTCTACCTGCCGGTATCCCCCATACTTGTGTTTTCGTGGTGTTTTTTTTCTTTCCCTGTCTCTCTCGTATATTACTAAAGAGTTTTTTTTCCTGCCTTGTGATCGAGTTGCAGTGTACGTAGATATTTGTGTGTTTGCCTATTCCGCTGCACTCGAGCATTTTCTAAGTTGAAGTGTACATGCATTTTTGTTTTCACTTGTTTATCTGGTTTTGCTGTTTCATTATTCGTGTTGTAGGGCGAGTTGTAGCCGCACTAGTTTGTGTTATCTGTTCCTTGTGGGGGGGGTTTTCTCCTTCCCTCTCTGTATTGTGCCATTAGTCGTTGCGTTTTGTTTTTTTTTTCATCTTCCCGGGTTTCTCTCCCTCCTAGCCTGTTTCCCCCTCCACCCACCTGAGGCCGGTCTTGTTAGCTTTCTGGTTGGGGGGGGGGGCTGCTTGGATGTTACTTTGGATGCCTGGAATGCGTCCTTTGAGTGGGGGGTACTGTGGTGATCTGAGCACTGAGGTTGTCTGCGCCCGGGCCACTCAGTATTCTCCCTCTTTTTCTCCCGTTTATTTCTGCTGGTTATTATTGTTCTCCCAGGGCTTTTATTGTGACAGTGCCGCAGCCCAACTTCCGGCTGTCAAAGCCGAGCTGGCACTGTCACAGCTGATCTTGATTTTGGTCATTACGTTTCCTCCTCACCTGTATGGTTCTTTGCTTTTTGTTATTAGTATTTAAGGGAGCAGCTGAGGCTCACTCCTCGCTGCGACCTGCGTCTACCAGGATTGGAGTCCCTATCCCCGGCTCCAGTCTTCCTTCTATGTCTGATTCATCCTCACTTCATCAGGTGTAAGTGTGTATTCTATAGTGTCTGGTTCCGTCCTCGCTACACTCTAGCACTGATGTTAGTGTGCTTTATTTTGTGTTCAAGTTTAGTGTATATGTTTTTCCCCACGTGGCTCTTTACTTTGTTCTTTCTTGTGAATAAACAAACAAACTGTCTGTTGGCATCTGGCGCCTCATTTATGCCCTTAAAGGGGCAAACACGACAGAGAGGAGGGGAGGTATCTGAATACTAAATTTGAAAACTGAACAACAGTGTAATGAATGAATATCTGGACACTCAGATAGTTAGATACAACCCTAATAACTACAGTGGTGCTTGAAAGTTTGTGAACCCTTTACAATTTTCTACATTTCTGCATAAATACGACCTAAAACATTATCAGATTTTCACACAAGTCCTCAAAGTAGATAAAGAGAAAGTAGTTAAATAAATGAGACCAAAAAATGTTACTTTTTCATTTATTTATTGAGGAAAATGATCCAATATTACATATCTGTGAGTGGCAAAAGTTTGCAGACCTCTAGGATTAGCAGGTAATTTGAATGTGAAATTAGAGTCAGCTGTTTTCAAGCAATGGGATGACAATCAGGTGTGAGTCGGCACCCTGTTTTATTTTAACAATCTTTTATTTAAAGATATATCAAAGTGTTAATACATGTTTGTGGAAGTGTATCATGGACAAACAAAGGAGACTTCTGAGTACCTCAGAAAAAGGGTTGGTGATACTCATCAGGCTGAAAAAAGTTACAAAACTTTACAAAAAGAGTTACAAAAAGAGTATGGACTCTTTAGAGTCCATAGTATGGACTCTACCAATTCACAGTAAGACAGATTGTGCACAAATGGAGGAAATTTAAGACCATTGTTACCATCCTCAGGAGTGGTCGACCAACTAAGATCACTCCAAGACCAAGGCGTGAAGTCGGTGAGGTCACAAAAAAACCCAGGACAACTTCTAAGCAGCTGAAGGCCTCTCTGGCATTGGCTATTGTCAATGTTCATGAGTCCACCATCAGGAGAGCACTGAACAACAATGGTGTGCATGGCAGGGTTGCAAGGAGAAAGCCACTGCTCTCCAAAAAGAACATTGCTGCTCATCTGCAGTTTGCTAACTATTATGTGGGCAAGCCTGAAGACTATTGGAAGAATGTGTTGTGGACGAATGAGATCAAAATAGAACTTTTTGGTTTGGATGAGAAGCATTATGTTTGGAGTAAAGAAGACACAGAATTCCAGCATAAGAACCTTATCCCATCTGTGAAACATGGGGGGTAAGATCATGGTTTGGGCCTGTTTTGCTGCATCTCGGGCAGGATGACTTGCCATCATTGATAGTGTGGAGGAAGTAATCAGACGAGACCACGAGCTGATGACACCGACTTTATTTCTCCTCCATCACATATAACAGACTGCATCCGAGTGCCAGAGTGTTCTCTCAGACTGCATTCACACCAGGATAGTCCAGGGGTCTCGGTTCAACTCGGTGGGGGATGGTGAGAATCTTCACACCTTCGTTTGGTTCGGTATGCATTCACACAGCACTTTACTCAAGCGGACCAAACTGCTTGGACAACGTCACGCAGTTACAGCAGCTGTTCGTTTGTGGTGCTGTACCCGAAGCCACCACTGACCAGGAAGAAAAAAATCACGGCGAAGAAGAGAAATCCGGCTCATCGATTGGTCAGGACCGAAAAAGGAAATTCGGTGTTATGCCGAGAGCTGCTAGCTTGCTAAGAATTACATCCCATCCACCAAAACTATATAACACTACAGCCAGGCTTGTAACCATTTGTGCATTTTTAGAAGTACCCATTATACATCTTTAGAAATAAAAATTGTTATTATTCATTCATTCATTCATCTTCTTCCGCTTAATCCTTTTTTCGGGTCACGGGGGGGCTGGAGCCTATCCCAGCATCTTTGGACGAGAGGCAGGGTACACCCTGGACAGATCGCCAGTCCATCGCAGGGCCAACACAGAGAGACAGACAACCATTCACTCTCACAGTCATACCTAAGGACCTCTTGTAAATTATCTTTAAATGATGTTTATTCAACGATGGGATACAATTCTCGGCAAGCGAGCAATTCTCAGCATAACGCCATTCCCTTCAGCTGAGGTGTTTATTCGCCACAAACTAATAAAAAAAAAAAGCTCCGCTGTCTGTATAACCCCCCGTGCTGCCATCATGTAGCTAAATGTTTTAAAAACATCGGTGTTCTTGTGTGTAGCCACAAGCAGCTGAGAAATCTGGTTCTCAGACCAAATATCTATCAGAGCCTGCATCTCCTCCTCACTCCTCTTTCCTCAAAGTCCAAGAGACATTTTTTTAAACTTTTCTCCTTGGTTTTCTCCGGTAAAAGTATTTCTTGGATCCGTGCGGCTGTCTTTATTGTTATTTTCTACTCAAAATGGAGGCTGAAGAACCAGGAGCTCTTCAGCTGAATCGGAGTGTTGGATTTATTTATTTACCCACGGATTCCTGCCACGGAAACACACATCAAGTTTTCAAGAGGGAAAACTTTTTCAGGTGAGTGGCAAATTCGCCTGTCTGCATCTTAATGTCTTTTCATGTATTTACATTGAGTTATAATGTAATCGTGCTGCGCAAAAAATTTGCCCGCTCACGTTTGATGTGAAGGCACCTTTGCAGTAAACGCCACTTTCTTTTCTCACTGTGTGTTGCTGTGGTTACACAAATGCCGAGGGGCACGGCTGCCCTTTGGTCCGCTGGATACTCTGTTTGCATTCACACGGCAAGCAAAGCGCACCAGACTGCATTTGCAAGTGAACCGAGACACCCCCCCCCCTTTTCAGGGGGACCAGAGTTTGCTTGTTTGGTGCGCACCAAAGTTCCAACGCGCGTTCAGACAGCACGAAACAAACCGAACTATCCACGGAATACACACTTTGGTCCTTTAGTCCGGACCAAACAGTGGCCGTGTGAATGCGCCCTTATACACTTATTCCCGCCTCTCTGGCACCCAGGGTAAGCACATTAACATACACGCTGTGAAACATGCACACATATCCACCTACACGTTAACATATGTCACAGAGCAGGTCTTAATACAAAACATTTGCACCCCTGTGTCCTCAGGTGTGAACCTGGCATAGCGGAGGCAGAAGGCACATCTTTCTTTGGCTTGTTACTCCCTGGCGCTCTTCTCACCTTTTCCCATTACCATTTCTGACTATCTTCTCCCCCCGCCAACCTCGTGTCCTAGGTGGAATGCCGTGACCTATTGTGTACCCCACAATGGAACAATAAATTCTGAATTATACCAGCAAATACTGAAGGAAAATGTCAGGACATCTGTTCATGAACTGAATCTCAAGAGAAAGTGGGTCATGAAACAAGACAACGATCCTAAGCACAGAAGTCGTTCTACCAGAGAATGGTTAAAGGACACTAAAAATGTTTTGGAATAGCCAAGTCAAAATCTTAACCTTAATCCAATTCAAATGTTGTGGAAGGACCTGAGGTGAGCAGTTCATGTGAGGAAACCCACCAACATCCCAGAATTGAAGCTGCTCTGTACGGACGAATGGGCTAAAATTCCTCCAAGCTGATGTGCAGGAATGATCAACAGTTACCAGAAACATTTACTTGCAGTTATTGCTGCAAAAGGGCTCACACCAGATACTGAAATCAAAGGTTCACAAACTTCTGCCACTCACAGATAGGTATTTTTGGATCATTTTTCTCAATAAATAAATGAAAAAGTATTTTTTTTGTCTCATTTATTGAACTGGGTTCTCTTTATCTACTTCGAGGACTTGTATGAAAATCTGATTATGTTTGAGGTCATATTTATGTAGAAATGTAGAAAATTCTAAAGGGTTCACAAACTTTCAAGCACCACTGTAGATAAATTCACTTTGACAGACCACTATTCAGCCTTTTCTGTAAAACTAACCAGTCACTGATGGAGTAGCTCATTCCGGACTGATGAAATCACACAGAGTCCTCAAATCTCCTGACCTTTGACCCTGACTTTTGACCTTGAGCCCAATCTGGATGCAGACCCACCTGAGGATCATTGTGTGTGAGTTTGGTGAGCATCTGAGCAATTGCCTAGTGAAATGTGGACGGATGGATGACAGATACCATGCTATTATGTTAGCTCCTTTGAGCTTTGCTGGAATGAGCTAAAAATATTAGTTTTTAGAAATAACAACTTTACTACTGTTTTTACTTTTTCCAGTGTAATCATCTGCCTTGTGGAGGAAGAACAGCAAAAGAGTGGAAGTCTAAACTCCTATGTTTGACAAATATCAGAGCTATCAAGCTATCAAGAAGTCAATGTTAGGTATTTTTTTTGTGTTTACTGACACATTAATCATTAATAATCAAGATTGCACAGACGTATTACCTGAACATTGGTATCCACCGATAGTCATGTGGTTGACTGCCATTGGCCTACTGGCAAAAAAAAAATATACTGTTTATGTTCCAATAAGGCAGAAGGAGGCTTTGTCAATCAAATCACTTCTTGAATGCCTTATTGACATTAAAGATTGGATGGCAGTGAACTTCTTGAGTTTTAATAACAAGAAGACATAAGTGATTGTGTTTGGACCCAGTGGCTCCTGTGAGTCCCCCCCCACTGACCTGGGCCCCTTGACAGGGTTTGTACAACCTACTGTCACTAATCTGGGTTTTAAGATGGCCAGTGATTTTAAACTAGATCGTCAAATTGCTGCAGTAGTGAAGTGCAGTTTTTTTTTTCATTTAAGGCAACTGGCAAAGGTTAAACCCATTCTCTCTAAACAGTACTTTGCGACAGTAATCCATGCCTTCATCACATCTCGGCTGGATTACTGTAATGCATTTTATTTTGGAGTCGGCCAGTCTTCCCTTGCATGTCTCCAGTTGGTTCAGAATGCTGCTGGATGTCTTTTAACTGGAACACATAAGAGGGACCACATTACACCTATTTTAGCTTCCCTCCACTGGCTGCCTGTGCACTTTAGGGTTCATTATCACTCAGTGGCCTTGCCCTGCCTTACCTCTCTGAGCTTCTTCACTTTTACACTCCTGCTCAGTCTCTCAGGTCAGCTGATCAGCTGCTCCTGGAGATACCAAAATCAAAGAGGAAGCTCAGAGGGGAGAGAGCTTTTTCTGTTGCTGCTCCTAAACTATGGAACAGTCTTCCTTTGCCTATTAGACAGGCTCCTTCACTGTCCACTTTTAAAACTTATCTTAAAACTCATTTTTACTCCTTGGCTTTCAAGCCAGCATGGGACATTGATTTTACTTGTTTTATTACTTTTATTATATCATTGTCATCTTGTTTTATACCTTTTTAGTTGCATTTTATTGTCTTTTATGTCCTTTTCATTTTATCTATTCCTGATGTACAGCACTTTGTATCAGCTGTAGTTGTTTTTAAAGTGCTTCAGAAATAAAGTTTGATGGATTGATTAATTGACTCACAGATGGTAGTGGCCGACGGTCTAATTGTGGTATTGATTTTTTTTCCCCGTACTCTAAAACTGTTTGTTGATAAAATATCCAGAAGGTAGCAGCCTACATTAAAGTTCTAGACAGAAAGCTCTGGAAGAACTTTGCACATTCGTGTTGGTGTTTTTCTGCATTCCAGCATAATGAATGTTTGTGTTTAATGAAAAAAACAACTTTGGATTCTGTTTGAAAAACCCAGTAATAAGATCTCTTGGTTATATTTCAGTTTATTTTTTAATGTTATTCATTTTTATAATAACTGTATTCAAATTTACTTCATGTTTCAGGGAAAAAAAGTGTCTGTTGGACAAAATAGTCCAAAGAAATAACTGAGTTGGTAATGTTATAATGGGGTTAAAAAGTTTTATTTTTCAGTATGGCAGCAATGCCACAGTGGTGGGGAATCCAAGCCAGTATACCCCTAGTGCTGGTCCCAAGCCTGGGTAAGTGGGGAGGGCTGTGTCATTAAGGGGATCCACCATAAAATCTTTGCCAAATCAAAGGTGCAGATCCTCATGAATGACACTTCCATACCGGATGGGTCAAGACCTGAGCTAACAACAGTCATCACCGGTGCTGTTAACCGACAGGGCACCGGTGGTACTGTTGGTCAAAGGTCAAGGGAGAGGAGAGGGGGAAGATGTGTTTGGAGGCACAAAGAGAAAAGGAAAGGCAGGAGTGTGGAGGTGACAGTAGGGACTTTAAATGTAGGGACCATGACTGGTAAAAGGGAGAGTTTTATCCAATCAGCACCAAGTCAATCCTAAACCCCACTAAGCAGTTTTTGGGACCACTCTGAAGTACCTACTCTTGACCAGGGCTGTCTTTCAGCCACGACAGGTTCCCAAAAATTCCCCCTTACTCCCCACACACTCCCCCTTATGGGGAGGTTCCTGTAGTGGAGACACGCACTATGGAGGAAGTTCCTGCAAAATTGGTTCCTGATTCCTGGTAGTGGAAACAGGGCTTATGAGACCTCTGAGCTATGCTGTGTTTGGGTTGGCCCCACAGACTGCCATAAATACCCTGGAATGTGAGCAGATAAGAGACTGCTGATGTCTCTGAACGATGCACTGATGCCTCTGATCTTCTTTGTCTGTAAAAATTAGTTTTCCAGCACATAAAAGAAAAAGGCAAAACAATTCCAACATGTGTGAAAAAGTGTTTGTCCCCTTCCTCATTTCTCATTTTTTTTGTATGTTTGTCACACTTAAATGTTTCAGATCTTCAAACTAATTTAAATATTGGACAAAGATAACACAAGTAAACACAAAATGCAGTTTTTAATTGAAGGTGTTTATTATTAAAGGTAAAAAAAAAAAAATCCAAACCTATATGGCCCTGTGTGAAAAAGTGATTGCCCCCTAAACCGAAAACTGGTTGGGCCACCTTTAGCAGCAACAACTGCAGTCAAGTGTTTGCGATAACTCCTAACCCCTCCAACTGGGCCAAAGAAAGCTCAGGGACTCTGAAACTAACATCTTTGACATGTTTCATTTTCCACCTAAGACCACACTTTATTCAACCCTCAAAAATGGGTCACACCCCAAAAACAATGAATTCAGTGGTTGTAACAGAGAAGGAAAAAATGCTGCAGATATTTTCTGCTACCCTTGACAACAGTTCTGCATTACACTACCAAGTTTCAACAATATAAAAACCTAGAGAGGAGCAGTTAATTAGCATCTATCACTACCACCATCTGTCAGTGACTCACATGAGGCCATAAACACTGCAGTGACCTCAGAGACAGAGAGGATATGCTGGCTGAAATGACCGATGCTCCAACCTCTGCAAATGATGAGTGTAAACCTTTTTCATTGAGCTAATCATTCAGCCAGTAAGACCGAAGACCGTTTTTATTTGACATGCCAATCAGTCTCTGCTGGAATAGTTAAAGATTCAATTCACATTGGTGGCACAGTCAATTTTTACCACAAGGGTTATTTATTATTTATTGTCCAAAAAAAATCTAACTCAAAGAAAGACTGTTTCCTGAGATGTCATTGATGATGAGTTTTGATTTAAGACTCATATATTAAAAACTGACTTGGTTGAAATATCTTTTATAAATGTCTCCTTCAGCAGTCATCTTCTATGAGTCCTGATTTCTGAAGGCAGACTTAAGCCCCAATAGATAATTTACATGTATTTTTTTTGTCAAATATGTTAAAATTTTCCAAATATCTTGACAAATACAGGGGGCAAAAAAGTATTTAGTCAGCCACCAATTGTGCAAGTTCTCCCACTTAAAAGATGAAAGAGGTGGACTTCTGGTCTGGACGCCATGGTGATAGCAGCTTAACGCTGAAGCTCCCAGACCCAATCCAAGAAAATATCTTGAAAATCGGATTTAACGGACTTTTGGAAGAGTGAAAAGCAAAACTTTCACTCTTCAGAACCTGACCCGGGCAGTAGAGGAACGGGCCTCAGCCAGATGGCCCCAAATGAGTTCAGCAGCCCACTGTTCCTTAATACTGGGAGACCCAGCTCCCCTCCTTCTACGGTGCTCAAGGAGACGGCTTTCTGGCAACGGCGACTTCGGAGCTGGAGCCTTAACGGGAGCCTGATGATGGGCTAAGGGACAGGGATTCTTCGCCGGTGGCTCCAATTTAGGCCTCCTGGCAGGCTTCTTCACCAGCTCCCAGTTCTTCTTCTGCAATGCCGATATCCTCTCCCTGCCCTCAGCATGCTCGGCAAGGCGAGGATGGCACTTCACAGCTGCCTCTGCGAGGTCCAGGTACCATAATGCATGCTTGGGCATCGAATATTGGCGTGTGTGGGCCAGGAGGTCGTATCTCCATCAGAGCCTGGACGAGCTCAAAACCCAGGCTCATAGGATACTATGTCCTAAACAACGCCATAACCTCCAAACAAAGCTGGCACCTGGAAAAAGGAAAAAACTAAGCCCAAAAAACAAACTCACTGAGGCTGGCATCTCGCTTGGCTGCGACCTACTGTCATGTTTGCCCTTTGCAGGGCATTAATGAGGCACCAAATGCCGACAGAGAGTTTGTATATTTATTAATGAAAAGTAATCAAATAACTAGCCACGTGGGGCAAAATACAACAACTATACATATGACCCAGAAGGGTGAAATAAAGAGGAAAATAAAGAGTCACAAAAACACTTACATTCAAAGAGCAAGGGCATAACCTAACGCTGCACGAAAGACTGGAACCGGGCGTAGGGATTCCAGTCATGGAAGGCGAGGTCGCAGCGATGAGTGAGCCTCAACTGTCACCTTAAATACTAACATAAAAGACTAAGGGCCACACAGGTGAAGAGAAAATGTAATCACAAAATCATACTCAGCTGTGGCAGGGCCGATCGACTTGACAGCCGGAAGTCCGGCTGCAGCGCTGTCACAGTAAAAGCACCAGTGAGACAAATAATAACAGGACTAGAAATACAGAGGAAAAAGGGCAAATGCTGAGTGACTCAAGCGTGGATCACCACAGGATGATATTTGCATAGTAATGGGTTCCCTTTTGAAAGGCAGCTTCATCTGATGATGGCCTTTGCAAAGTTGCAATGAGCATTCCCTCATTTCCATAAACGACTAATCTTCCCTGGACATTTCTTTTTCATCACAACACACTTCATTAAAATCATGGTTGTATTGCTGCTGCAACATCTCTTCCAATTTTTCCACAGCAATTCTGTTGGCAGTAACAACTGGCAAGGTAGCTTCTCCTTGTCCACATAGAGGCCCATTAATTACCCATCCCAATAGGGTTCTAACAGCATAAGGTCCACTACCTTGGCTGTTAATTATTCTCCAAGGCTCCATTAACTTTGAGGCACTTGTTCCAATAAGCAAGTCCACTTTTGCATTAATGTGAGGTAGGAGAATGTCTTTCATGTAAAGCCATTGATCCAATTCTTTCCTTGTAATCATATTATCTGTTACTGGCATTTCCTTTTGAGTGTACACTACAGGGAGTTCATAGAACCTCTCTTGAGATATCACAGCAATTTCCAAACCTTTAATCAGAAAACTTGGAACAGGTTTACAAAAACCCATTGTGCATAATCATATTGTAGTTTGTTTTCCATTTATGTTTAAGTCATTCATCAGTCTTTCAGAGCAGAATGTATCAGTGCTTCCTGGACCCAGAAATGCATAAGTCTGTATGATCTTATTTCCTTATGTGTGTTTTATTTGAACAGGGAGGATGGACAGTACACCATTATCATTACCGGCCCCTGTATGACCACAAATTGAGACTGTTTGACTCTGTGGCACATTTGATGGCTGAGTTGTGGGTTTAGGTTTGGTGTCCCCTTTGGATGCTTTGATGTACAGGATGGAAGGATGAGACTGGCTGCAGTGTTTACACATCATTCGCTGGTTGCAGTTTTTGCTGATGTGACCTGTGCAGAGACATCCAAAACATACTCCTTTCTCCTTTAAAAATTCAATTTCTCATTGTGGGGTTTCTTTAGTAACTGTGCGCATTTGTTCAGCGTATGATTCTGGCCACAAAATAGGCAGGATACTTGATTGTTCATTGCAGGATGTTCTTTTTTTGCTGGCAGCTGTGTGTTATGTCCATAACCAGTGCTCCGATGATGAGACCGAAGGTGCAGTATAACGTAGCGTTATTAATGAACTCACACAACACAAAGGCGCTCCCATCAAAGCAGAGGCGCTGGTCGTAAGGATAGCGTGCCTCTTCCAGGTAGGCCTTTTATACCCTGGGTGGCGGTGGAACCAGAAAGGTGTAGCCATCACCCACAACATACAATAATAATAATAATAATCACAATTAATATAACATTCCCCCCCCCCCCGGTAGAAAAGTCCAAGACACACACCATTAGGCCCACCCAAATTTCAACCCGAATCACACACTAACAGTAAATACAATAACAGGGCCTATCCATGCACACAAATAACTAAAACTACTGCCCCATCTCCACACGGCCAGACGGGTTATTCTGCCATCTCTAATATAAAACAGTCCACAGGATAAAGTAAGCTGCCGTGTTCCTAGTATAACGTAAAATAATCCCAAAACATATGTACAATCAAAGCCATTTCAAAACACTTAACAAACAGACAATATGTGCATCCACACCCCGCTGTGCCAGCCCCCCACCCAACACCCTTACCCCACAACTTGGGCAAATCACATATTACACATGCAAGTCAATGCAACAATACAAACAGTGACATGAGTTCAGACCCAGGGAACACGCACACAGGCTCGAGTCAATTGCAACAATGATTTATTGAATAACTAGAAAAGCACTCGGAGAGTGCAGACCTCCGCCAAGTGCCACAGTTCCCCCCCATACAGTGTTTGTGTGTACGTTTTCAGATTCCTTGACCAGGAAAACATATGACTAGCAATTGGATTGACAATGATAGGATTTGTGGTTCAGTAGAAAAAGCATTACCTCCTTGGCGGAGGTAATAAGATAAGATAAGATAAGCCTTTATTAGTCCCACAACGGGGAAATTCCAGGATTGCAACAGCACAGGGATAGCAACACTCAGAGCAACAATCAGAAGGCAAGAAAAAAAAAACAAGCAAGCAAGAGCAGCTAATATACATATGTACATATTACTATAAAATATATATATACACACACACAGACACACAGTGCAGAGCATTGTAGCTGGATGGAATAAATATATGAATATGTAAACACACAGTGCGGAGCAATGTAGCTAGATGGAATAATATGTAGATATATATATAAACACACAGTGTGGAGCATTGTAGCTAGATGGAATAAATATATAGATATATAAGCATAAACACACCCAGTGCGGAGCATTGTAGCTAGATGGAATAAATATGTAAATATATAAACACACACAGTGCAGAGCATTGTTGCTAGATGGGATGAAACAGCACAACTGTCTACTTAGTTATCCTACATGGTATGATTATGTGCCCATACATATTCTCACTCTCCATAGCGACCGGTATTTTCCTAGTTGTATGCCGGAGGGGACCATTGTGTAAGTCTATTGCATCTTTTGCATTCAAAAAACTATTAGTTTGTTACGTCTTTTTGCTATCTCTGCGAGCAGCCCTGCTTAGGTTGTACAGTCTGACAGCCGTTGGTAGGAAGGACCTGCGAAACCTCTCGGTTGTGCACCTGGGATGATGTAGTCTGCTGCTAAATGAGCTCCTTAGTGCATTCAGTATGTCCTGCATAGGGTGGAACTCGGACTCCAGCAGAAATGACAGTTTAGCCACCGTCCTTCTCTCTCCTATCTCCTCCACCGGATCAAGGCGTTGCCCCAGGACAGAGCTAGCTTAATAAACTGAAGTGTTGGTGTTGTGTCCATCTCCTCCATCTCCAAACTCCCAGGCTGTGGGCGTTGCAATTGAATGAATGAATGAATGAATGAATGAATCTTTATTTCGGATAGATTAAGAGTACAGGTTAAAAGAAAGTGAATAATATAACAAAGAGGGAAATAAAATCCAACAAGGTCAAATTAGACAATAACTCCTCTGATTATACAGTTCAAAATAAGTTATCCGAAATGGGTGATGGCTGAAGCCGCAGCTTATATTGCCCACCCATATTTCATCCAAGAATCCAAAAGAAAAAACAAAACAAATCATCGCACAACCGCGTACAACCCACAGGCCAATGGGTTATGCAAGCGTTTTCATAGATCACTGAAAGCAGCACTGAGGTTCACTGACAGATGCAAATTGGGTAGACAGGTTGCCGTGGGTTTTATATTGGGTTTGCACTCCGCGGCAAAAGAGGATTTAGAAGCTTCCCCGGCAGAGAGCTTCTTTGTGTGCAGCCACTATGGCTGCCCGGGGAATTTCTGCCAAATAATCCGGCGCCAGACAGCTGCCCGTCTCAGCTTTTGTAGCATAGCGCAAACACAGGCGCGCTGCCGGGCCCTGCCCACCACTGGTTTCCGCGTGCTTTTGTGGCTAAAACTTTGAAGAAGGCGGAGTTTGTGTTCGTCAGACACGACGAGCAGCGCCCTCCACTGGGCCTGCACACATGTTGAAAATGGCCGTACGTCACAATGTTAAAGAATCCTTTAAAAAATTCCTGTATCCAGACTGTGATCTGGATCATCCCCAAAATTTAATCAGTTCTTCCTTGTACCATTTCCAACAACGCCTGAAAGTTTCATTGAAATCCGTCCAAAACTTTTTGAGTTATCTTGCTAACCAACAGACAAACAGACAGACAAACAGACAAACAGACAAACGCTGGCAAAAACATAACCTCCTCCTGGCCTCCGGCCTGGCAGAGGTAATAAACGTGTGTGGATGCGTGAGTGCGAGAGTGGATGTGTTGCTGGAAGACAGGATGCACAGAAGGCGGAGCAGCGCGCCGTGCAGCCAGGCAACCCTAGGGCAGAGCAGAGGAGAGATTAGTCGCCAAGCCTGACCCGATGGATTAATACTCAGATTGTGGCTTACTTGCAGATGTTCTTGGTGTTGAGCCGCAGGTCTTCTGCCTGGAGGACAGCGCTCCAATGCGCGCTCGGCGCAGCGGGTGAGAGTGGAATGCCGACGGGGGGAGAATCCGCCGCCAGGGAGTCCACCTGTGCACAGGGGAGAAGGACTGGAGAAAAGGTGAGAGGTTGGTTGATTGCTTACGTGGGAAGCGATGGTAGAGAGTCTTTGGGAGCGTCGAAGAGAAGGCGAGTGCGAGTAGCACGGTCGTTGATGAGAAGACGGCTCCAGGCTGAAGCTCAAGGCTGAGCGGACTAAATAGCCCGGGCTTGATGAGGCGCAGGTGTGCTCACAGCTGGAGTGGGAGATGGGCGACAGTGAGCTGTGACAAACAGTGTTGGGCCTTTTTTTTCTTTTTTTTGCACACACACAGGGCAATCCCACAGCGAGTAAATGTGAAACATATTACCTCCATGGCTCAGGCAATACACACCTATTAGCAAATCCAGCACAAACCCCCCAATAAAAGTAGCCCACACTCTTTTTTTTTTTAAATGAGCACTCAACCAAGCCACTTTTATGCATATACCACATCAACACAACAGTAATGCAGCCCTGGAAGTGCACACATTGACATTTCAAACATTAGCATGTTAATAGGTTAACCCCAAAACACATCACCCCCCCTCGATGGGGAGACACCCACCAGAGACCTGTCCGGCGGGTCCCAACCAGAGCTTCTTCTACGGCACGTCTTGTCTCCTCACCAAGGTTCTTTGATAGTTTATCTGCTACTTGGTACTGTTGAGCTATCTCCACAGCCGCATTCAACGTCAGTTCACCAGAGTGCGTGAGGAACCTGGACCGTGTCACAGAACATAGCTTGTGCTCCACTAACTGATCGCGGACCATTTATTCCTCCAAAGCCCCGAACTGGCACTCTCCAGCCAGCTGGTGCAGGTCCACAACATACCGTTGCACCGACTCTCCTGGCCACTGGCATCACTGTCGGAATTGGATCCGCTGGACGATGACGTTCTCAGGAGTGTGAAAGTAGCGCGCCATTAGCTCAACCACGTACTCAAAACTATCACTCTCTCCCAATGTGCGGAGAATACGTTGCCCTTCCATGCCGAGATTATGGACCAGTATCGCTCATGCACGTAGTTTCTCCAATTCGCCAAGGTTCACTGCCACCAAATAATTTTGGAACGCTGCAAACCACCTCACCCAGGGAACTGGTGGTTCGCCTGGGAGCTCCAAAAATGGCCGAATACTAGAAACTCCTTTTTCCATAGTTTTATCCTCATCGCCAAATGTTATGTCCATAACCAGTGCTCCAATGATGAGGCCGAAAGTACAGTATAACGTAGCTTTATTAATGAACTCACACAACATGACTGACATAACGCACGGCTCAGGAGACACACACGCAGGCTCAGGGTAGATCTAATAGCTTTATTAACAACAGGGATGTGTGACTGCGTGTCTGTAGAATAAGGATGTACTGGTGGTGGCGTATGCGTCAGGCACGGGGGCAGGAAGCCGTTCAGCCAGACAACCCTATGGGAGGAAGCAGAGGGAGAAGGGTAACGGGCACCACACCAATACAGAGGATAATAACGGTTTTGCTGGCTTACTTGGTTAGGACAGGTGGCTGGCGTCAACAAGGGCGGAGCCCGGGAGACAGCGACCTGGAGTGCCTGTAGCAGCAGCGAGGAGGCAGCGGCGAGATGGGGAAGTCCGCCACCGGGGAGTCCACCTGTGCACTGGGGAGAAGGCTGGAGGAAAGGAGGTAAGGGGAGCTTACCCAGATTATCTTGCTCGTAGGCGAGAGTTCCGTTGTAGCAAGAGATGCCGAAGTAGAGAGACGGCTTCAGGCCGAAGCCCAGGGCAGAGTGGGTTAAATACCTCGCCGCTGACGAGATGCAGGTGTGCGCGCAGCTGGCGCCGCTGATGAGCGGCGAGTCATGACAGTACTCCCCCCTCTAGCAGCGCCTCCTGGCGATGGTTTCTCTGGGTGCGCTCGATGGAACTCAGCGATGAGAGACCGGTCCAACACAAACGAGGAACGCACCCATTGTCTCCATTCGGGTCCATAGCCCTCCCAGTCCACCAAATACTGCAACCCGCGACCCCGGCGCCGGGAGTCCAAGATGTCGGAGACAGTCCAGGCCGGGTGGCCACCAATCATCCGGGGAGCGGGATGCGCTGCAGGTGGAGGGCAGAGGGGGTCAGAGACCACCGGTTTAACCTTGGAGACGTGGAAGGTGGGATGGATGCGGAGGGAGGAGGGAATAGCCACACGCACAGCCACCGGGTTGATGATCTTGGTAATGGGAAATGAGCCGATGAACCATTGGGCCAGCTTCCTCCTCTCACCCTTTAAGTTTACGTCCTGTGTGGACACCCAGACTTGTTGTCCCACCTGGTAGGCAGGGACAGGTCTCCTGTGCCGGTCCGCCGTGGATTTGTTGTGCTCCGCCGTGCGTAAAAGCGCATTGCGCGCCGTAGTCCAAAAGGAGCGGCACTGCCTGAGGTGCGCCTGGGCTGAGGGGACAGCCAATTCACTCTCCTGCGCGGGGAATAGAGGTGGATCGTAACCCAGGGATGCCTTGAAGGGAGACATCCCGGTTGCAGAAGAGCGGGAGGTGTTGTGGGCGTACTCCACCCAGGCGAGGTATGAGTTCCAGGACGCGGGCTTAGATGTGGTGACGCAGCAGAGCGCAGCCTCCAGCTACTGATTGGTCCGCTCACACTGCCCGTTGGATTGGGGGTGATGGCCGGAGGTGAGGCTTACTTTGGCTCCCAGGGCGTTGCAAAAGGATCTCCAGACGTCCAAAGAGAACTGGGGACCACGATCGGAGACCACGTCAACCGGTATTCCGTGCAGTCTGACCACGTGCTGGATGAGGAGATCCGCCGTCTCCAAGGCTGAGGGGAGTCCACATAGGGGCACAAAGTGGGCGGCCTTGGAGAAACGGTCAATGATGGTCAGAACTGTGTCGAAGTTGTTGGAGACAGGGAGGCTGGTGGCAAAGTCTAGGGCGATGTGCGACCAGGGCCTGCCAGGGCGTAGAACTCACACTTCTCCGCCTTGACATATAGTCGATTCTCCAGCAGCCTCTGCAAGACCCGCCTCACGTGGACCCGGTGCTCATCCCTGGACCTGGCGAAGATGAGGATATCGTCCAGGTAAACGAACATGAACAGGCCGATGAAATCCCGGAGGACATCATTAATGAGGCGCTGGAAGACGGCTGGAGCGTTGGTCAACCCAAACGGCAAAACAAGATATTCAAAATGACCGTTAGGGGTACGGAAGGCAGTCTTCCATTCATCTTCCTCCCGGATCCGGACGAGGTGGTATGCGCTGCGGAGATCCAGCTTGGTAAACCAGGTCGCCCCCTGGAGGGAGTGGAAGGCGGTGTCCATCAGGGGCAGGGTGTAACGGTCCTTCTCCGTGATGTCATTGAGAGCTCGGTAATCTATGCAAGGACGAAGGGACCCGTCCTTTTTACCCACAAAGAAGAACCCTGCGCCTAATGGTGAGGAAGATGGTCGGATAATCCCAGCGCTGAGCAACTCCTTCAAGTAGGTGTTCATTGCCTCCTTCTCCGGCGCTGACAGACTGTAGAGGCGTTCCGAGGGTAGGGGCGCCCCCTGGCGGATGTTGATGGCACAGTCATAGGGCCGGTGAGGAGGAAGAGACATCGCCTTGGACTTGCTGAAGACCGCACCCAGGTCGTGGAACTCTGAGGGCACCAGGGTGAGATCCGGAGGCGCGGCGTCCTTAGCTGTGGGGGACGAGGACGGGGCGCAGGCAGCGGATTGGAGACAGGTGCCCATACAAAAGGTGCTCCAAGCAGACACTTTACTGGTCTTCCAGTCCAAGACGGGGTTGTGGAGGCAGAGCCAAGGGTATCCGAGAATGACAGGTGAAACCGAGGTGGGCAGAACGTAGAAGGAGATATCCTCCCGGTGGTTTCCTGAGATGATTACCAGGACAGGGGATGTCCGGTGGGTCACTTTTCCCAGGGAGACACGGGAGAGATTAACTAGGGCGAGAGGAGGATCCCCCCTCATGGATCATCACCTTATCGTGGTGGGGGGGTTTGCGTGCCCCAGTGATCCCAGGAGCTATGTTGTCCGGGGCAATTTGCCTCTGATAGGGTCTCCCAAGACAAACTGGTCCTGGGTGAAGGGCCAGACTAAGAACGATCCAACAGACTCTCATGAATTGTATATCAAGGATTCAGTGTACCCCGCCCGGTATGGGGTTACCGAGGCCCCACCCTGGAGCCAGGCCTGGGGGAGGGGCTCGAAGGCTAGCGTCTGGTGGCCAGGTTTTCACCCATGGGACCCGGCTGGGCTCAGCCCGAAGGAGTTACATGGGTCCGCCCTCCAGTGGGCTCACCACCTGCAGGAGGGATCATGGGGGTCCGGTGCTATGTGGATCAGGTGGCGGTCAAAGGCGGAGACCTTGGCGGACTGATCCCAAGCTTTCTAAACTGGCTTTTGGTACGTGGAATGTCACCTCTCTGGTGGGGAAGGAGCCTGAGCTGGTGTACGAGGTTGAGAGATACCGGCTAGATATAGTCGGCCTCACCTCAACACACAGCTCCGGTTTCGGAACCAGTCTCCTGGAGAGGGGCTGGAGCTTGGCCTTTTCTGGAGTTGCCCCGGGCGAGAGGCGACGAGCAGGGGTGGGTATTCTTGTATCGCCCCACCTTGCTGCCTCGATATTGGAGTTTTCCCCGGTGGACGAAAGGGTTGCTTCCCTGCGCCTTCGGGTTGGGAAACGGGTCCTGACCATCATTTGTGCCTATGCACCAAATGATATTTCAGAGTACCCACCCTTTTTGGAGTCTGTGACTGGGGTGCTGGAGGGTGCTCCTCTTGGAGACTCCATTGTCCTACTGGGGGACTTCAATGCACACGTGGGCAACGACAGTGAAACCTGGAGGGGGGTGATTGGGAGGAACGGCCTGCCCGATCTGAACCCGAGTGGTGTTCAGTTATTGGACTTCTGTGCTAACCACAGTCTGTCCATAATGAACACCATGTTCAAGCATAAGGGTGTCCATATGTGCACCTGGCACCAGGACACCCTAGGTCACAGGTCGATGATCGATTTTGTTATCGTGTCATCAGACCTGCGACCGTATGTCTTGGACACCCGAGTAAAGAGAGGTGCAGAGCTGTCAACTGATCACCACCTGGTGGTGAGTTGGATCCGATGGCAGGGGAGGAAGCCATTCAGACCTAGTAGACCCAAACGTATAGTGAGGGTGTGCTGGGAGCGTCTGGCTGAGGCCCCTGTCCAGGAGGTCTTCAACTCCCACCTCCGGAAGAACTTCAACCACATTTCGAGGGAGTCTGGAGACATGGAGTCTGAATGGGCCATGTTCTCCACCTCTGTTGCTGAAGCGGCGGCCCAGAGCTGCGGCCGCAAGGTGGTCGGTGCATCTCGTGGTGGCAACCCCCGAACCAAGTGATGGACACCAGTGGTGAGGGGGCCATTAAGCTGAAGAAGGAGTCCTATCAAGCTTGGTTGGCTTGTGGGACTCCCGAAGCAGCTGAGGTGTACCGGCAGGCCAAGCGGAGTGCAGTTCGGGTGGTTGCTGAAGCAAAAACCCGGGTATGGGAGGAGTTCGGTGAGGCCATGGAACAAGACTTTCGATCGGCCTCAAAGAGATTCTGGCAAACTGTCCGGCGGCTCAGGAGGGGAAAGCAGCTCCCCGTCCACACTGTGTATGGTGCGGATGGGACACTGTTGACTTCGACTGGGGACATCGTCGGGCAGTGGAAGGAATACTTCGAGGATCTCCTCAATCCCACTGATACGCCTTCCACAGAGGAAGCAGGGTTTGGGGACGAGGGGGATGACTCGCCTATCACAGGGGCTGAGGTCGCCAAGGTGGTTAAAAATCTCCTTGGTGGCCGGGCCCCAGGGGTGGACGAGATTCGCCCCGAGTACCTCAAGGCCCTGGATGTTGTTGGGTTGTCGTGGTTGACACGCCTCTGCAACATTGCGTGGAGGTCGGGGGCAGTGCCTTTGGCATGGGAAACCGGGGTGGTGGTTCCTCTCTTTAAAAAAGGGGACCGGAGGGTGTGCTCCAACTTTAGAGGGATCACACTCCTCAGCCTCCCTGGGAAGGTCTATGCCAAGGTACTGGAGAGGAGAGTCCGGCTGTTGGTCGAACCTCGGATTCAGGAGGAGCAATGTGGTTTTCGTCCTGGCCGTGGCACATCGGACCAGCTCTTTACCCTCTCGAGAATTCTCGAGGGTTCGTGGGAGTTTGCCCAACCAGTTTACATGTGTTTTGTGGACTTGGAGAAGGCATTTGACCGCGTCCCTCGTGGATTTTTGTGGGGGGTGCTTCGGGAGTATGGGGTATCGGGCTTGTTGTTACGAGCTATTCGGTCTCTGTACGACCGTTGTGAGAGTTTGGTTCGTATTGCCAACACTCGGTCGGAGTCATTCCCAGTGAGAGTTGGACTCCGCCAGGGCTGCCCTTTGTCACCGATCCTGTTCATAATTTTTATGGACAGGATTTCTAGGCACAGTCAGGGAATGGAGGGTGTCATGCTTGGTGACCACGGGATCTCATCTCTGTTGTTTGCAGATGATGTTGTCCTGTTGGCTTCATCCAGCAATGACCTACAGCTCTTGCTGGGACGGTTTGCCGCTGAGTGTGAAGCGGCTGGGATGAGAATCAGCACCTCCAAGTCCGAGTCCATGGTCCTCAGCCGGAAAAAGGTGGATTGTCCTCTCCGGGTTGGGTACAGGCTCCTGCCCCAAGTGGAGGAGTTTAAGTATCTTGGGGTCTTGTTCACGAGTGAGGGGAGAATGGAGCGAGAGATCGACAGACGGATTGGAGCAGCATCTGCAGTGATGCGGACGTTGTACCGGTCTGTTGTGGTGAAGAGGGAGCTGAGTTCTAAGGCAAAGCTGTCGATTTATCAGTCAATCTACGTTCCTACTCTCACCTATGGTCACGAGCTTTGGGTAATGACCGAAAGAACGAGATCGCGGATACAAGCGGCTGAAATGAGCTTTCTCCGTAGGATTGCTGGACTCACCCTCAGAGATAGGGTGAGGAGTTCAGTCATCCGGGAGAGGCTCAGAGTAGAACCGCTGCTCCTCCACATTGAAAGGACTCAGTTGAGGTGGTATGGGCATCTGATTAGGATGCCTCCTGGACGTCTCCCACTTGAGGTGTTTCAGGCATGTCCCACTGGGAGGAGACCCCGGGGCAGACCCAGGACTCGGTGGAGAGACTATGTCTCCCAGCTGGACTGGGAACGCCTTGGTATCCCCTCTGAAGAGCTGGAGCAGGTGGCTGGGGAGAGGGAAGTCTGGGCTTCTCTGCTTGAACTGCTGCCTCCGCGACCCAGACCTCCAGAAAAGCGGTAGAAGATGGATGGATGGATGGATGGATGGATGGATGGATGGATGGATGGAGAGGAGGATCGAGGGGGTGACAACGGATGCCCAATCGGGTTGCCAGGCTCTGTGAAATGAAGCTACCCTCCGCGCCTGAATCCACCAGTGCATGAGTGAGGTGCCCTGTGAGATTGTGACAGAAGCGGATGGGCAGCGTCAAATGTGTGAGGGGATTTAACCGATTAGCGTCCGCGAGGCCCCCTACAGTGACTTGCGGACCTCCCCGTTTGGCTTCTCCGGACAATGCTCCACCGTGTGCTGGCTGCCCCCGCAATACATGCAAAGGCCCAGCTCACGGCGGCGTTGTTTCTCCGCCAGGGGGAGCTTTGTCCGGCCCGTCACCATTGGCTCCGACTCCTCGGAGACCTCCGGCGGCGGTAACACCAGGTGGCGAGCTTGGGGCAGGTGCGCCGAGGCACCCCGCGAGCGAGAAGAGGACTTCCGCTCCGAGGCGCGCTCGCGCAGCCTGTTATCCAAGCTAATAGCGAGGGAGATCAGCTCCGCTAGAGTCTCCGGGATATCCCGGCCGGCCAGCTCATCCCTCAGACCTGAGTTGAGGCTGCGGAGGAAGATGCCGCAGAGCGCACGCTCTTCCCAGCCAACTTCCTCCACGGTAACCCGGAAGTCGATTGCGTATTCGGCCGCCAATCGGCTCCCCTGTTGGAGGCCGAGAAGGCGGTCGACCTGGACACTGTCCAAACGCGAGTGATCGAACACTTTCAGGAATTGTCGCACGAACTGGCCACAGGTGAGGGTGGCATAGCTGGGCTTCGCCATAATGGCATAAGCCCAGGTAAGCGCTCGACCCTCCAAGAGGTTACCTACATAGCCAATCCGACTGTGGTCTGAGGGGAAGTCTCCGGGAACGCGATGGAACACGGACTCACACTGCATGATAAAACCCCGAGCTCCACCAAGCTTGCCGCTAAAACGAGCGGGAGTGGGGATTGGTGTGAGCCGTGCCGGCGCAACCGGAGCAGGCTGGACAGCCGCTGGAGCAGCGGAGGCTGCGCCACCCAGACGAACCGAGGGGAACGGCTGCTGGGGGTCCAGGCGGTCTAATCGGTTAGTTATCACTGTTAATTGGTTCAGTATCACCTGTTGTTGGTGGGCTATTAGATCCACCTGAGCCTCGAGGGTGGAAAGACGGCGTGCGAGCCCGCTGTCTGCCGAGCCGCTCTGCTGAAGCCGTACTGACATAACGCACGGCTCAGGAGACACACACGCAGGCTCAGGGTAGATCTAATAGCTTTATTAACAACAGGGATGTGTGACTGCGTGTCTGTAGAATAAGGATGTACTGGTGGTGGCGTCTGCGTCAGGCACAGGGGCAGGAAGCCGTTCAGCCAGACAACCCTATGGGAGGAAGCAGAGGGAGAAGGGTAACGGGCACCACACCAATACAGAGGATAATAACGGTTTTGCTGGCTTACTTGGTTAGGACAGGTGGCTGGCGTCAACAAGGGCGGAGCCCGGAAGACAGCGACCTGGAGTGCCTGTAGCAGCAGCGAGAAGGCAGCGGCGAGATGGGGAAGTCCGCCGCCGGGGAGTCCACCTGTGCACAGGGGAGAAGGCTGGAGGAAAGGAGGTAAGGGGAGCTTACCCAGATTATCTTGCTCGTAGGCAAGAGTTCCGTTGTAGCAAGAGATGCCGAAGTAGAGAGACGGCTTCAGGCCGAAGCCCAGGGCAGAGTGGGTTAAATACCTCGCCGCTGATGAGATGCAGGTGTGCGCGCAGCTGGCGCCGCTGATGAACGGTGAGTCATGACAATGACGGCACTCCTGTCAAGGCAGAGGCGCTGGTCGTAAAGAGAGCGTGCCTCTTCCAGGTAGGCCTTTTATACCCTGGGTGGCGGCGGAACCAGAAAGGTGTAGCCATCACCCACAACATACAATAATAATCATAATTAATATATAACACTGTGGTCGAGTAGTGTTTATGTTGGTCATAGGTATGGAAGTAGCAAAACTGTCTTTTAGGTTGTAATTTATTATCAGCAATGAATTTATTTAGTCCTTTGTTAATGGTGGTTGGTTTTATGTTTCTGATGTCACCAAAAACTGGGTTAGATATGATTTTTACTTGATGTTTGATGAAACTGATGACGTCATTCCCACTTTTTTCTTCTGTTTTTCTATGATGTCACAAGCAGTTGCTCTCCATTTTTCCCTAAGCTTGGAAGGAAGTTCATGATGACAGTTTTCATGTTGGATGACACATTCAATTCCTCCAAGGATTCCAAGCTTTGCATGGTATTACAACATTCACAAAGAAAAAGTGCATAAGCTTGAAGATCCTTTACATCCTCAGGCTTATTAACGATGGGTCATGAAATCACCTTTTCCATATATGAAGCTGTAGTCTTTGCACATTACCAAAATGTTCTTCCAGTAGCTCTTTGGCTCTGAAATACCCCGTGTGTGGGCTCATATAAAAGCAGCTTTCAATAAGGTCTCCTGGTTGGCCTCTGGTGTATTGATGTAGATAGTATAAGCAGTCACCTTTATTGATGGTGTTAGATTCTACACAATGTTCAAATGCTTTGATGAAAAGCTTGTATTTTAAGGGATTTCCATCAAAAATTGAGATTTCTCTGGGTGGAAGAAAGTGAAAGTTTTACATTTGGGCCAGTTGCATGGTGTTGTGTTCGTGTTTGTTGAGGAGAGAGGAGACTTGCAGTGGAACCATCGTAACTTTATTTAGCAGTAGCTCACTCAGACACATTCACTTTGGCTCCCATGTTGGCCATTTCTTATTCTACTGAGTGCGTCATTCAAACAAACGGTAACAAGGTAGCAGCAACACCTAGTGGTAAACACTGATCATTACATCCCCCTTTCTTTGAGGTGAATAAACATTAATAAACATTGATGCAAAACAGTGTATATGTATTCAGTATGAATGGACTAATACAAAACACAAATTTCAGTTCTCCCTGAATCAACATGCCCAAAGAAATTAACATCTGTTACTTTTTTTTCTTATTCTTTGCTTTTTTTTTAACACTTTACTTAAATTCTTACAAGTCCAACCTTTCTGGTTTCTTTATTTCTCATTTTGATCTTTTCGGTTCATCTTTGTCAGGTGGAACGTTTGCTTCACAGTTCATAAGAGGTGTGGTTGTGGGAGATTCTGGGTGAGCATTATTGGGCCCACCAGGTGCTTGTGGGGTCTTGAGGAGACTGCGGCGATTGAGCCTGAGCACCTGTCCATCCTCGGTTCTCACTGTGAATGATCTTGGAGCAACTTCCTGTAATACAACTCCTTTAGTGTTCCAGCCAGATGCATCCTCGATCCTAACTGGGTCGTTGTTGGCCAGTGGAGAAAGTGGTTTGGCTGAAGTGTCATAGAATGTCTTTTGTTTCAGTTTCTGCTTCTCAAGCTTGTTTCTGAGTTTTGTATCTTTCCTTTGTGAAGTAGCATTTGGGTAACTGGGAAGCGTTGTACGCAGCTTTCTGTTCATTAGTAGCTCAGCAGGTGACAGTCCGCACTGAAGTGGAGAGGCGCAGTAACTGAGTAGAGCCAAGTATGGATCCGAGTTGCTGTCTGCAGCTTTCTTAAGCAGTTGCTTCAGAATGTGGACGCCTTTTTCTGCTTGTCCATTTGATTGTGCATAGTGTGGGCTTGACGTCACATGCCGAAATTCATACTGTTCTGCAAACTGCTGCCATTCCCTGCTACTGAAGCATGGTCCATTATCTGTCACCACAATGTGTGGGATGCCATGCCGAGCAAATGTGGATTTGGTATGAGCTATCACACAGGCTGATGTAGTGCTTGAGAGTAGTGCCATTTCTGGAAAGTTGGAAAAGTAGTCCATGACTACTAAGTAGTCTTTGCCTTTAAGGTGAAACAGGTCCATCCCTACTTTGTGCCAAGGGGATGCAGGACTTTCAGATATCACCATTGGCTCTTTGCTTTGTTTACGTCGGTGTTTCTGGCACGTTTCACAACTACTCACAAGCGTCTCGATGTCTTTGTTTAGTCCAGGCCAGTACACTGACTCCCTTGCTCTCCTTTTACATTTTTCAATCCCAAGGTGTCCTTCATGTATCCTGTTTAACAAATCTGGTCTTAGAGCCTCAGGGATGACTATTCTTCCTTTCTTCAGTAATAGTCCATCAACAAAACTGAGATCTCCTCTGATATGGTAATAGCGAGGGCAAGATCCTGCAGGCCATCCCTCGACCATGTTCTGAATGACACGCTGTAGCTCGGTGTCCTGTGATGTCACCTCAGCTATTTGTTTCGACTTTGTGTCAGATACTGGCAGAGCACACGACACCATGTTGATGTGATTTACAATATCCTCATCTGTGGAACTCAGACACTTTTCAGCAGGTGCTCTGGACAAGGCATCTGCGAGTATCAGGTGCTTTCCCGGTGTGTAAACCAGTTCAAAATCATACCTTTGCATTTTCATCATTAGGCGTTGGATCCGTGGGGACATTTCGTTAAGATTCTTCTTGATAATGGAGACGAGTGGGCGGTGGTCAGTTTCCACAGTAAAAGACGGCAGTCCATAGACATAAGTGTGAAACCACTCCAGCCCGTAGGAAACGCCTAAACACTCCTTTTCAATCTGGGCATATTTGCAGTCAGACTTTGTCATAGCCCTTGACGCATAGGCTACTGGTTTCCAGTACTCTCCCTCTGCCTGTAGAAGCACTGCTCCGATGCCATCTTTGGACACGTCAGTTGACACTTTGAGCTTTTTCCGGTGGTCATAGTAGGCTAATGCTGGTGCTCTGGTAAGAGTTTGCTTAAGTCTTTGCCACTCTTGCTCATGTTTTTTCGGCCCATTTAAAGTCACAGTCGTTGTGTAAGAGCTCTCGGATGCATGACGTCTTTGCTGTGAGGTTGGGAATAAATTTGCCTATGAAATTTACCATTCCCATGATACGTAACACGCCCGTTTTGTCCGTTGGTCTTGGCATGTTCAGTATTGCTTTCACTTTATCGCCATCTGGTTGTATGCCTTGAGCTGTGAGTTTGTCTCCAAGGAAGAGAATCTCTTGTACTGCAAACTCACACTTGGCTCTATTGAGTTTCAGCCCGTACTTCTGAATGCGCTCCATCACTTTGTTAAGTCTCTGGTTGTGCTCTTGGAGAGTCGAGCCCCATACAATAATGTCATCTATGTAAACTCTGACTCCCTCTAGGCCTTCAATGATCTGTTCCATCACTCTGTGGAATATTTCTGGTGCAGATTTTATTCCAAATGGCAGCCTAAGAAAACAGTATCTACCGAAAGGTGTGTTAAAAGTACAGTACTTAGTGCTGCTCTCATCCAGTTTTAACTGCCAGAAACCCTGAGAAGCGTCAAGCTTTGTGAAGTAGTTAGCTCCTGCCATCTCACTGACTATTTCCTCACGTGTGGGGATTTGGTAGTACTCGCGCTTAATGTTCTCATTTAGATCTTTTGGGTCCATGCACATTCTCAAATCACCATTCTTTTTCTTTGTGACGACCATCGAGTTGACTCAGTCTGTGGGCTCCTGCACCTTTTTGATCACGCCCATGTTGGTCATCTTGTCCAGTTCTTGTTTGAGGTCTTCACGCAGTGGAGCTGGGACCCTACATGGTGCGTGCACAACTGGTTGGGCGCCTTCTTTTAGCTGGATTTTATATGTAAAGGGCAGTGTGCCAAAACCTTTGAACACATCAGAAAAGTTTTGCACAATAGTGTTAGTGTCACACTTGGAATCTGATTCAATGCAGTACACTCTTTTCACTAACTCTAGCTCTTCACAGCTTTTATCACCCAACAGTGATTCACATTTCTCATTCACAACAGAAAAGTTTACATTGTGCACTTTACCTTTAACAACAACATTCAGTTTACAGGTACCAAAACACTGTATGGGTTGCCCATTGTAATCTTTCAACCCTGATTTCTTTCTGTGTATGTGTGGCTTAACCTGCATTTCCTTTACATCAGACATGCTAATGAGGTTAGCTTTTGCACCAGTGTCCAGTCTCATAGTGACGATAGTCCCGTTAACCAGCAGAGGAGTGATCCACTTGTCCTCATTGGTAATGCTGTTGACTTTTTCTTCTTCATTTTCACAGTTAACGATGCCCACAAAGAAAGTGTCACTTAAGTCTGTGTCTTCGACTACATTCACGTTTTTGCCTTTCTTTCCTTCCTTTCTTTTGGTGAAGCATTGCTTGGCAAAATGATTCTTTCCATGGCAGTTGGAGCATACTTTACCAAACGCTGGGCATTGCTTTGGCTTGTGCTGTAATCCGCAACGCTTGCAGAAGAACGCGGGATCCTCGGTCCGCTGTGCAGTCCCGGCCCGTGAGCGACGCCTCCCGCTCTGAGATGACACGGCGCCGACCGCTGCTCCTTCACTCGGAGGTGTGGCGCCTGGCATGCCGCAGAACGTTTTCATGTGCTTCTGGGACAGTTCGCTTGCCTGGCAGAGTTTAACAGCCATCTCCAGCGTCAACTCCGTCTCACGAAGCAGTCTCTCTCTTAACTTTTTGTCCTCAATGTAGAAGTGTCAATGATACACAGGAATTCACGTAAGGTCTAAAGTATGAGCTTTATTTAGGTATATCTCCAGAGGCGTGCCGCTACTTCCCCAAGCTGTAGCCAGAATACCCCGAGATCCCCAGCGGCACCCAGTACGTCACGTCGCCTCGTATGCGTTGCCAGGGCAACTACACATACATATTCTACATCCCCCCTCTCAATAAAGTATAACAAACAGGGTAGGTTGGCAGTTTTGACAGGTGAAGAACAGCCTAAGTGCTCCTATTAGGGTAAGCCACATGAGGGGAGGTTAGGAATGCCAGAATGACAATATTCAACTATATTAAAAATTTCAAAGTCTCAATAACACAAATTCGCCAGCTTAACCTGAATATGAAGTATAGAGGTGGAACACAAATTACAAATTCATTAACTTAACGTGAGTAAGGAATCTAGAGGTAGGAACCTTTATATTGTAAACCTTCACATTCATCAACGTAACGTGCATGAAGAATGAACAGTGACACTGTACAGTGACACATTGTACTGTAGACCATTTTTTTTTTTTTTTTTTTAGGTGAGTAAGTGGGTGAGTGAGTCAGTGAGTGAATGGAAGTGTCTAGGTGGTGTAGTCTTTGTAGAGGGTGTTGGGCCTCGATACTCTTCCTGAGCGGGTTATGATCACACCTTCCTGGGCTGGGGCCATCTCTGGCTGGGCGGCGACAGGCTGTGGATCCGCTGGTCGGTCTGGAGTGGTGCTGGATGGGAGGCTTGGTGTATGAGGGGTGTAGGTCTCCGGGGTGAGTAGCAGATGACGCCTGTTCCTTGTGTACGTGGCATCCCCGACCTGGACCTGGTAGCTGTTGGGTTGTGCTGCAGCTCCTGTGACCACTGCGAGCCGGTCGTATCCCCTGGCCGTCTGCATCCTGACAGTGTTCCCTGTTTGCAGTGGTGTTAGGCGTTTGGCTGATTTGTCGTAGTGTGCCTTGCGTCGCTGCCTTGCGTGTGTGAGAGCAGCTTGCACCTGTGTTTGCACCCTGGGTAGGTACATTGCTTTGGTCATGGGAATGAGGGTCTTTGTGTGCCGAGACAGCAAGCGCTGCGCTGGCGAGGGCAGTCCATCTCTTGGTGTGTTCCGTATGTTGAGTAGGGCCACATAGACATCTGTACCATCACGTGCACATTTCTCCAGCAGGTGTTTGGCTGAACGAACAGCCCTTTCAGCTAACCCATTTGACTGTGGGTAGTGGGGGCTGCTGGTGACGTGGGTAAAGTCCCATGTGTGGGCAAATTCCTGGAATTCCCTGCTAGTGAAATATGCAGCATTGTCAGTCATGAGCTGCTGAGGTGCACCATGTGTGGCAAAGTGCCGTTTCAGCCTGGTGATGATGGTTGCACTAGTGGTGTTGGGGAGCTGATCCATTTCATACCAGCCAGAGTACGAGTCCACAAGCACCAGGTGTTCTTTTCCCTCCCACTCGAAGACATCAGCTGCTGTGAGGGCCCATGGTAAGTCAGGTACATCATGTAGTTGCAGAGGCTCTCTTGTTTGGTGAGGTCGCAGTGCATTACATGGAGCACATTTGGAGAGCTCATTCTCAATGTCCTGGTTGATTGTGGGCCAGAACATGGTCTCTCTGGCCCTGCGTTTTGTTGCTTCGGGGCCAGGGTGGCCTTGATGCAGCTGTTTGACGTAGTAGTGTCGCAAAGAGTGGGGGATGATGAAGCGCAGACCGCGAAGCAGCAGGCCATCGTCCGTCGTGAGCTCATCTCTCATGCTGTAGAATGGTCTGAGATCATGAGGCAGTTTCTTTGACGAGTCAGGCCAGCCTGTGGTGATGACCTCAGCTAGCCGGCGGCATGTAGGGTCTGCCAGTGTTTCACGTCTCAGTTCCTCCAGTCTTCTTGAGGAGAGCACCTCCACCGTCATGACATCGTAGTCCTCAGCACTGTCGGTCTGGTCAGCAGCCGGCAGATATGCACGTGAGAGGGTGTCTGCAACATACAGTTCTTTGCCTCTTTTGTAGGTAACCTGAAGGTTGTAACGCTGCAGCTTCAGCATCATCCTCTGGAGGCGAGCGGCTGCAGAGTGGAGGGGCTTTCGCAGTATGGTGATGAGGGGCTGATGATCGGTCTCCACTGTCACAGGACGGCCATATATGTAGTCGTGGAATTTTTGACAGGCGTAGACTAGAGCCAGGAGCTCCTTTTCTATTTCGGTGTAGCATCCCTCTGTCTCCGTGAGGGCTCTGGAGGCAAACGCCACAGGTTTGTTGTTTTGTAGGCAGACAGCCCCTAGACCATGCTGAGAGGCATCAGCAGACAGCACCACTGGCTAGTGTACATCAAAATACTGGAGAACTGGGGGGCTGGTGAGAAGGTCCTTGAGTTTGTTGAAGGCCGCTGTGTGATGCTCCTGCCAGACCCAGTCCACATCTTGAAGGAGGAGCTGATGCAGGGGTGCTGTGACTTCGCTGTAGCCTGGAATGAACTTTGACAGGTAGTTTGTCATGCCGAGGAATCTCTGGACCCCCTGCTTGTCCTCTGGGGGAGGCATCAGGCGAACCGCGGCAGTCTTGGCAGGATCCAGTTTGATCCCCTGGTCGGTGAGCAGGTGCCCCACGTATGAGACTGCAGACACCCTGAAGCGGCATTTGTCTGGGTTGAGCTTGAGGTTGACGGCACGCACTCTCTCCATGACCTGACGTAGACGCGCGTCATGCTCCTCTGTAGTGCTGCCCCAGACAAGGATGTCGTGGACAATAATTGCACATGGCTGCCCTTCAAAGAGTTGCTCCATGCACCTCTGGAACACCTCACTCCCCGTCGATATCCCATAGGGCATTCGGAGGAAAGCATACCGGCCCACTGGTGTCATGAATGTGGTCAGTTTGGAGGACCCGCTGCTGAGTGGCACCTGCCAGAATCCACATTTTGCATCTAGGATGCTGAACACTTTGGCGCCCGGCATGTCAGCTATCACTTGTTCGACTGTTTTCATGGGATGGTGTGGCCTGAGAAGTGCTTTGTTGAGATGGACTGGATTGATGCACAGCCGGATGCTGCCATCCTTCTTGCAGGCAGCCACCATTGCAGATACCCATTCTGTGGGTTCGTGGACTGGTTTGATGATTTCCAGCTTGGTCATTCTGTTGAGCTCCTGAATGATCTTGTCCTTCATTGCTAGTGGTACCCGCCTGGGAGCACAGATTGTGGGGTGCACTGTGTCGTCCAGACGCATGTGGTACACCACCGGAAGCTTGCCTACAGTGCTGTTGTCAAGTAAGTCTCTGTATTCTGTCAGTTCTGGCGCCCCCTGTTGGAGTGCATGCACATTTGGTCCCAGTTTCACAAAGCCCAGTTTTACACTATCAATGAGACCGAGAAGAGGTTTCACATCACTGTCAACAACGTGAAAGTGTAATGTCCCGCATGTGAGATGTACGGTAGCCATGCCCGTTGTTCTTATTACCTGTCCTCCGTAGGCCACAAGGTTGATTATATGGCTGTGGTCGATGTCCGCACTGGGATCGGTGTGGTTAAGAGTGGCTTTGGAGATCACATTGCACCGAGCCCCAGTGTCAATCTTTACTTTCAGTTGTTTTCCGGTGGTGGAGGACGACAGCATGGTGAATATCTCGCCCTTTTCTGTAGCCGTTTCCACGCTTTCACAGTAGAAGAGTTCAGCTGGGTCATGTGCGGTGTCTGTGTCCAGTTCGCTTATTTTGTGCGCGTATCCTCCTCTGCGTGGGGTGTGGGGTGGTCTGCTCGGCTGCTGCCCACGCTGTGCGCTGGGTTTACGCTCCCCGCTCGATCGCATTTGGAGAAGTGGTTCCATTTTCCGCACGAGTTGCAGCGTTTATTGAAAGCTGGGCAGCTGCTGCGATTGGGTGGGTGTTGCCCACTACAGTTTGAGCACAAGTTGAATTGCACTGCACACAGATCTCCTTCCTTTTTCACTTCTTTGTCGTCCTTTTCCCTCTTTAGTTCCATGTTGCCCTTTTCAGACTGCTCGTGTAGCACACACATCTCAATGGCTGCATCTAGCGTCAATTTCTTTTCTTTCAGTAGCTGGGTGCGGAGGGTGTCATCGCGGACACCACACACCAACCTGTCTCTAATCAGTTCATCATGTAACGAGCCGAACTCACATTTCTTGGCCAGAGACCTTAACGTGGCTACATATGACTGGATAGACTGGTGTGGTTTCTGGCCTGTAGTATTGAATGCATGTCTGTCCATAATGACGTTTTTTACAGGAAGGCAGATTTCATCACATTTCTTTACCAGTGTGTCGGGATCTTCCGGATCTTCGCCTTGTTCAAAGGTGAATGTGTCGTACTTGTCCAGCGCATCAGGACCGGCGAGGTTGAGGAGTGTGTACGCTTGCACCTTTTTGCTAGCCGATGTTAGCCCCGCGATGCTGTAAACGCACCATTCCCGCTTGAACTTGTCCCAGTTATCTGCGATGTTTTTGTCAAAGACGAGCGGATCAATCCGTCGAAGGTTCTGCGACATGCTGGACAGAGGCTGACTTCTGACACCATGTAGAAGTGTCAATGATACACAGGAATTCACGTAAGGTCTAAAGTACGAGCTTTATTTAAGTATATCTCCAGAGGCGTGCCGCTACTTCCCCAAGCTGTAGCCAGAATACCCCGAGATCCCCAGCAGCACCCAGTACGTCACGTTGCCTTGTATGCGTTGCCAGGGCAACTACACATACATATTCTACACTCAACACCAAAAACAATTTGATCTCTGATCATCGAGTCCTTCAATGTCCCAAAATTGCAGGATTGTGCTTTCACATGGAGAGCGGTCAAAAAACTGTCAAAGGGCTCACTCTGTTGCTGCATACGAGATCTAAACATGTATCTTTCATATGTCTCGTTTTTCTTAGGAGTGCAGTGAGCATCAAACTTAGCGAGCACGACATCCAGCTTATTTGGGTCTTCATCCGTTCTGAACACGAACGTGTTGTACACTTCAATGGCCTGTTGCCCTGCTAAGTTCAGCAAAAGTGCTACCTTTCTCGAGTCCGGCTTCGTGTCCAGTCCCATGGCCGTGACATACAAGTTGAACTGCTGCTTGAATGCTCGCCAGTTTTCATCCACGTTACCTGACAATTTCAGGTTTTCCGGCGGCTTCAACTCCATGATGACTTCTCACGTGGTCGCTCAGTTCATGCAGTTTACTCCTGGTACCATGTTGTGTTCGAGTTCGTTGAGGAGAGAGGAGACTTGTAGTGGAACCATCGTAACTTTATTTAGCAGCAGCTCACTCAGACATGTTCACTTTGGCTCCCATGTTGGCCATTTCTTATTCTACTGAGTGCATCATTCAAACAAACGGTAACAAGGTAGCAGCAACGCCTAGTGGTAAACACTGATCATTACACATGGTTATTTCATTTTGTCTCTGGAGTAAATTAATGAGCTCTCCTGATGAGGAATTGGTTGGTTGAGAGGACAACAGTGGCTCCATGTTTGTGGCTGTATGATCCTGAAGTTGTTGGGAGAACTTGTGAAGATCCTGTATACTGGTATGAGCTGGTGGACGTACAGTATATGGTGGTCATGTTCCTCTCTTACTTCTATTGATTTTGGAATGCTGAGTAGCTTTGAATGGACCATTTTCTCTTGTTGTGGAGCACGTTGAGAGTCCAATGTTTTCTTTGAACCAGTTTTAAAGAAATATGATTCCATTCCATCAGATGCTTTAGAAGGACAAGCACTGTGGGAAGGGGAGACTTGAAGAACAGCGATTTTAGCATTGGCCTCTGCTATTTGTGTTTCAAGCTCTAACTGCTACTTTTCCCTTCTAAATTCTTCAGCTTGTATCTCCAAAGCATGTTGGGGTTTTTTTCCAGAGCTTCAGCACAAGCCAGAAGTGCAGCTCGCTTTGCCTCTGATTGTATGCCAGCAGAGGCAGTTGATGATTTACTACTTTTAGAACTGCATACACTTTTGTTTGACCTTTTATCATATTTAGGATTTGTTTCAACATTAGAAATGCTACCATCAGGTTTGACATCGTCAACATTTTCGACCATTACAGGAATATCACTTTCAACATTTACCAGTCATTTGTAACACATTCAGTGAACTCTGTTACCCCCAACATTTTTGACATGATTGTGGGACCCAGGAGACAGACGCTGACACGAGTAGATAGTTTGACAATTATTTATTGATTAGTGAAGAGTGTGGCGTGTGTGAATGAGTGAGTGAGTGTGTAGAAGTCTGGCCACTGGAGCTGAGCGATTCTTGCTGCGACCTGGCAACACTGGAACACACAAGCACAGGATGTTATCACAGTTCATGCGAATGGGAAGCTGAGGCTTGTGCTGCTTACGTGCAGGTGCCGCTGCGAGAGTTCTGCTGGCTCCATGTCCTGGTGTAGCGTGGTGCGCGTGGTGTTCGGTGCTGAAGAGGTGAGGAGGAGATCCGAGGAGGAGGAGATGATGTCCCGTTATCAAGGGAGGAAAGTCCGCCGCCAGGGAGGTCCACCTGTGCACAGGGGAGAACACTTTGACAAGGTGAGTGATGCTGTAGCTTACGTGGCGTGGCTTGGCGTGACGACTTGGTTCCAACTCTGGCTTGAGGTCGTATCCTTGACACGTTGCAAGGCAAAGGCGACAGACGACTCCGTGCAGAGCAGTCCGAGACACTGGCTTTTAAAGCCTGCTGATTACCAGTGGCAGGAGTGCGCGCAGCTGAAGTTAATGACGGCCCAGTGGCCGCCATGACAATTTTAGCTTTGAGCCAGATTTCATGTTTTTCAACTCCATCCTTTGACAACAAACTCAACAAACCCTCATGTATTTCTTTTGCTTCAACACACACATTTTTATATTTTTCAAACAACCCTTGTACTTGTCATGTATGCTGCGTTATTGCGAAGCACACAAAATGAATTGATGCGAGTCCAAAATGCAGGTGAAGTGAACGTGTTTATTAACAGAAAAAACATACAAAATGTCCATAGAATACAGTCCAAAATAGGTAAAGATGAGATAACCAGCTACAAACTCCAATCCTTGGTTGGAGAAGGATTGAGCCCCACACGCTGGAAACAACAACACCACGACTAGTCCCAAAGGAGGAGAAACCAACTGTGAGTGAGCCTGGACATCAAGGTTGACTTACGCCGCCACACTGAATGCTCACACTGTCACCCAGAAATACCCTGAGTACTAATGAGTGACAAGTGAATGCAGGTGTGCGGCAGCAGCCAGTGCATGAGTGCGTGTATGTGAGTGTGAGTGGAGTGAGAATGTGTGTGCGTGTGTGTGTGTGTGTGTGTGTGTGTGTGTGTGTGTGTTTGTGTGTGTGTGAAGGTGTGCATGGACAAATGAAAATGACAATCAGCTGGTGGATGCTGACAGAAAGGAGGAGGCATGGCTGTAGACTGGCAGGGAGCCCAGGACCCAGAGGGTCCTAAAAACTGCCAGCTGACAATTAAGAAACAATGATCATGGAAAGTACAGCCACAAATCATGCAACAGGGTTGAGACGTCAACCCCGTTCATGACAGTACTTCTGTCACACATTTTTTTAATCTAAGAAATCATCAATTGCTTCTTTAAGCTTTGACAGTTTATCAAATTTACCTTTTCTGTTTTTTTGTAAGTTTTCTATTTTCTCCATTAGAGCTTTGGGTGTTAATTTAACAACACGTCTTTTTACAGTGTTCTCCATTATGTTTTCACCCTCAGCAGTTTCACCTTCAACCATTTCAGTACATTGCTCCTCCATTATGAGGTCATGCTACGTGTCCACTGGTCAGGATTTTTTGGAAAGGAATCGGATACTGGCACCTGTGAGGTGCGGAAAAGGGGCATAGTTCTCAGATAGGCGGAGTTAAGCAATGCAGGAGGAAATACTGGAATAGTCATTATTAACCATGAGCAGATTCATGTCTGTTTTTAATAGTGCTGGTATATTTGCGCTACAAAAGGTGACTTTGTCATTGTCATCCCCGGTTTTGGGTTCACACAATCCTACAGACCCACACAATGCATGGCAACTTTGATCGCCTGGTTGATGAGCTTCGGCTGAATGAGCCCATGTTCCACTGCTCTCCGCGTCTCGTTCCTTTGTATGTTTCTATGACAGCAAGAACTGGTCACATAGTATTGGGTTGCCTGAAACAGCGGTTATTAATTTCTCCTTCATGTCTTGACAACAACAGGTAACGTAACGTACAGATCTGCCCCCCCCCCCCCCGTCTTGTCCTCCAGCTGGCTGGTTCAGTGGATTGGTCGACGGGTCCGTCCGTGGGCGGTTTTCAGCTATCCCCTGCTACCGGACAAAATGGCGTCCTTGATCCCCATATCTTTAAAACAAACCAGCGAAAAGTGTTTCTAGCATTACTTTGTGTGACAAATAGTAGGTTTAGTTAATGAATCTGTCATTATTTGACATCAAAAACCACTGTTTTAAAATTTAAGGACAAGAGTGCTGCCTCCGGTTCATGACCGCACGGAAAATAAAATGACCAATCGTCATGACTATGAAAATGAGCTGTAAGGGACCCATGGGAGATTCTGCACACCACAGTCCGGTTTTCACCGGTCTGGACCAAAATGCTTTCCATAGTGTTTCCAATACACAATGAATGGGAAGCCGAAAAACAACGGAACTAGTGGACACGTACCATAACAACATGAGAGCGAAAACCCAGTGTCATGTGCTGGCAAGCGCTCACCCCCTCCTTCCTGCTCACCGGCTTCCTCATCAGACGCACCTGCTGATTCCTGCTGGGCCAGCGTTTATAATGAAGCGATCTTCAGTGATTCAACGCTGGCTCGTTTGGGTATACTGCTCAGCAGACAGCTTTCAAAGTAAGTGGTTGTGTTGTTAATGACCTTGTCTTACAATCCTTCTCTTCCACCTTTTCCAGGTTGCTGCAAACGAAGCGGTGCGTCTTCGGGGATTTGGTGCACTCACCAGCCTGTTGCTCTGCCTCAAGTCAGCCCTTCCTTTCCACCCAGTCAGACCTCTACAATCATACCAGACCAGCAGTTCTTACCTGCTGGTTCTTCTCCTTCACTGGGTTCTGTGCCGGTCTCTCCTCATCTCCCATGTGAGTGGTATAATTTGATTCCCATTATTTCTCCATTCCTCCCTAACCAGTCTCGTCCATCCTCCGCAGGGCTCCTGCTTATCTGGCAAGTGACTAGCGTATTCCTCAAGATTGCGGTTTTGAAAATTCTAATAAAAGGTCAAACGTTCTCTGTGTGTTCGCTTGGTGATTGCATTCTGCACTCAGGCTGCTTGTCCAGCCAGTATGACAGAACAAGCCAGCCAGAGTCACAACCTGGTAGGTGCATCATCAACAGAACACTCCATGCTCCACCGCCTCGACGCTACAGAGAGGCAGATGGCTGAGCACACTCAGTTGCTGCAGGCTATTACGCAGCAGCTGAGTGTGATTTCTGATCAATTGGTCCGTGCGGCTGTCCCGGCCATTCCACCTCTACCTGCTCATCCTCCTTCTACAGTTATTCGCCGAACCCTTGCCATTTCCACACCTGCTCCATATGCGGGGGAGGTGGGGAAATGCAAGGATTTTTTATGTCAGATTCGGCTTTATTTCGAGCAGGTGCAGGGGGAGTTCCCAGATGACATTTCTAAAATTCACCAGTTTACTCTTCTGCTTCGGGGCCACGCTCTTAGTTGGGCGCGGGCTGTTATCGATAGTCAGAAAGCTTCGCCACCCATGTTTGACCAATTTGTGTCTGAGTTTTCCCGCACCTTCGACCGTTCCGAGAGTGAAGAGAATATTATGAGTCACCTGATGTTGCTCCGCCAGGGCAGCCGGTCTGTGGCCGACTTCTCGGTGGAGTTCTGGGTCGAGGCAGCAGATTCGGGGTGGAACAAAGTTGCACTGCCCAGCGCGTTCCTCCACAGACTGAATCCTCGCCTCTGTGACGACCTGGCGGTTCATGCCATTCCTGCCACCTTGGATGGCCTGATAGATCAGGCGGTCGGGCTAGATAATCGATACCGTGAACGCGCTCGGGAGCGCGGTACCTCCTCTCACCCGCTTGCCACACGCTCACTCCCGCCGCTTACTGACCTAGGTGAGCCTATGGAGGAGCCTATGGAGCTCAGCTCTGCTCGCCTTCTGAGGGCAGAGGTTGAGTGGCAGATTGGGGCGTGTGCCTACTGTGGTTCACTGAAGCACAAGTTGGACACATGCCGCCTACGGCCAAAAAGAATCGGCCCGTCAGTAGCCGCGGGGGGTCTGGCGGGCGGGACTCAATCCAATCCCCCCGGTAATTTCTCCATTTCAGCCCTGATTCAGCTACCGGGGGTTGAGAGGAGGGTCACCACCCTAATTGATTCTGGGGTGGAGGGTAATTTTGTCTCCTCTAAGTTGGTGCACGAGATGGGGATTCCGATGGTTAAATTGCCGGCTCCCCGTTCCATGTGAACCCTTTCTGGCCAGATGGTGGCGTCCGTTACCCACTGCACGGTGCAGTTATCCGTCCTGTTGTCCGGTAACTACCGGGAGAAGCAAACTTTTTATGTGTTTCCATGAGCTTCTCACGCGGTGGTACTTGGTTCTCCGTGGCTCCGAAGGCATAATCCAATTATTAATTGGGCACAAAATTCCATCACCTCCTGGAGCCCAAACTGTTTGGCTATGTGTCTAAATTCGGCCAACTGTTCGCCGTCCCTCCCCGTTTCCTCTCCTCCGATTGAGCCGCCGGACCTCAGCCTCGTGCCCGAGTTCTATCACAACCTCGGGGAGGTCTTTAGCAAGTCACGAGCATTAGCGCTTCCCCTGCATCACTCGTATGACTGTTCCATCAACCTCCTTCCGGGAGCGAGGCTGCCATCCAGCAAGCTTTATAGTATTTCTGGGCCCGAGAGAGAGGCGATGGAAAGGTACATTAAGGACTCGTTGAACACCGGCCTTATTCGGCCATCCTCGGCTCCCTTTGGGGCGGGGTTTTTCTTTGTGGGCAAGAAGGAGGACTCTCTGCATCCGTGCACTGACTACCGGGAACTTAACGCCATCACTGTCAAAGATAAATACCCTTTGCCCCTGATGAATTCCACTTTTGAGCTCCTGCAGCTTTCGCATGTATTCTCTAAGCTTGACCTTCGTAACACATACCATCTAGTTAGAATACGCGAGGGGAACGAGTGGAAAACAGAGTTTAAAACACACTTGAGGCAATTTGAGTATTTGGTTATCCCTTTTGGATTAACTAACGCCCCCGCTGTTTTCCAACATTTAATTAACTACGTCCTCCACGATATGCTTAATCAGTTTGTTTTCGTCTATTTAGACGACATCCTGATTTTTTTCTCCCACGCCAGAGGAGCACGAGACTCATGTTAGAGCCGTGTTACAGCGGCTCTTAGAGAACCAGCTTTATGTCAAGGCGGAGAAGTGTGAATTTTCTACATCTTCCACTTCTTTCCTTGGCTTTATCATAGCGGAGGGACAGCTGAGGGCTGACCCAGCCAAGGTGAAGGCTGTGCTAGATTGGCCAACACCCCACTCCCGCAAGGAGTTGCAACGCTTCTTGGGGTTTGCGAATTTTTATCGCAGGTTTATTCGAAACTATAGTGGGATAGCACAGCCTGTAACACAGCTGACCTCAGTTAAGGTACCATTTTTATGAACCGAGGCAGCTGAGCAGGCCTTTATCAAATTAAAGGGCCTGTTCGCTGATAAATCCATCTTGGCTCAGGTCGATCCTCAGCTCCAATTTACCCTGGAGGTAGACACTTCAGAAACGGGGGTGGGCGCTGTTTTATCCCAGCGTTCTCCCCTGGACTTGAAGCTCCGCCCGTGTGTGTATTTCTCTCAGTGGCTCACCCCAGCCAAGAGGAATTACGATGTCAGGGATCGCGAGCTGTTGGCCATTAAGTTGGCGTTTGAGGAATGGAGACACTGGCTGGAGGGAGCTGCTCACCCGGTAGTCGTGTGGACCGACCACAAGAACTTGGAGTATCTGCGGTCGGCCCGCCGACTTAATCCTAGGCTGGCTCACTGGACCCTATTTTTCCAGCGTTTTAATTTTACTGTCACTTATAGGCCCGGCTCCCGTAATGGGAAGCCTGATGCTCTATCCAGGCAGTTCAGGCAGGACTTGGCTGACCCTCCTTCCTGCTCCCAGCCCATTCTTCCCCCTTCATGCGTCCTGGGAACCCTCACCTGGGAGATCGAGAATAGTCTGCCAGGCCCAGTCCTCACAGCCCGAACCAGCGGGATGTCCCCCCAACCGCCTGTACGTCCCTGCCGCCCTCCGCAGCGAACTAATCCAGTGGGGGCACACTGGACGTTTCGCCTGCCACCCGGGGTGGTGCGGACTATCAACATCATCAGACGAGCGTTTTGGTGGCCCACGTTGCAGCGGGACATGCAGGAGTATGTGAAGGCCTGTCAGACGTGTGCCCAGAATAAGTCTTCCTCCACCCCTCCCGCTGGCCTTCTTCACCCCCTCCCCATCCCCAGCCGGCCTTGGTCCCATATCGCTATGGATTTTGTCACTGGTCTTCCCCCTTCTCATGGCAATACAGTGATTCTGACCATCGTTGACAGATTCTCTAAGACCGTACACCTGGTTCCCCTCCCCAAGCTGCCATCCGCCTCCAAAACGGCAGAATTCCTGTCCTACCACGTCATCAGGCTGCATGGGATTCCTATGGACACTGTGTCTGACCGGGGTCCGCAGTTCACATCACGGGTTTGGAAGTCCTTCTGCCAGTGCCTTGGTACCACTGTCAGCCTCACCTCCGGCTATCATTCCCAGATCAATGGGCAGGCTGAGCGTGCCAACCAGTCCCTGGAGGCCGCCCTTCATTGTGTGGCAGCCGACGACCCCGCTTCATGGCGCTCCCACCTGACCTGGGTGGAATATGTCTCTTCAGCCACGGGCCAATCACCATTTGAGGCATCTGTGGGCTACAACCCCCCCCCCCCCGCTTTCTATGGCGGAGAGAGAGGTTGCGGTGTCGTCCGTGGGGGCCCATTTCCATCACTGCCGCCGGGCCTGGAGATCCACCAGAGCGGCTCTCCTCTGCTCCACCAAGCATAATCAGTGTTACGCTGACCGCAAGAGGGTCCCGGCGCCGAACTACAAGATAGGACAGCAGGTCTGGGTGGCCACGGATCAGGTCCCACTGAAGGCTGTGTCAGAAGTCTGAAATATAACCTCACAAATACAGAGTACAAAAAGGCATCAGACTGAATCATAGATCAGACTTAAGACACGCAGAGCCTATGAAGTTTTTACTTGTACAGCACAAGGAGCATCAACACACATACAGGGTGAGCTGAATACTGCCGGACAATCCGCAGTTGCTTTCTTTATATACATGGAGTATGTGATAAACTCAGCAAAAGCAGAACAAACAGAATTACCACATAAGCAAAAAGTACGCTCCGTATGTCTTCAAGTGTGTGTAGGAGATAAATTGTATGAACACTCTGTTCATGCAATGTCCCCTGCACACACAGGGTGTACAGGGGACAAGTCTTGATACAGCATATATGTCAACACTCTTATCACACATCAGACGAATAAACAGAAGGGTGATGCAGCTTAGTCACTAACAGTGATTATAAGAAGCACAAGTTGTATTTATGACTAATAAGAAAAAGCATCATACATATAAGAATATCAATCTTCATTTCATGAATCATTAATAAAATGATAACTGTTTATATGCATACAGTATATACAATTTTTCCCAACATTTTCCTCCTGTTTATTATTTTATTAATCTTTTTAATCATATGTAATTATCAGTATAATGTAACTTCAAAAGATTTCCTACATTGACATTATTAAGCATTCATGTGGCGTATAGCTAGAGCACTGCCATACATTGGAAAAAGAGTACCCATTGGTTTTTCCAAGAATCCATACCCAACATCATTTGGCCAAAAAACAGTAGGATTATTGCTACAGTTAAAAGTACAATTTTTCCTCTTTAAGGTGAATTTTCCAGCAGCAATATAGGGAAAGTGAAATACATTTCTACAGACAGAATCATAATATGACACTTCACAGGTCACTTCCTTAGTATCATTGCATCTTTGTGAAATACCCAGGTTGAAACTGTTTTTACTACAGTTTTTGTGAAAGCAGATTGGTGAAGTAAACAGTGTAGGATTTACTTTCATTAAATGCTTCTTAACTGCAAGCAAAGAAGTTCCAATCCCAATAATATTAAATATTCTAATCTTAGACCCAGTGTAATCAGTAGTAGTGACATTCAATCTATTAAGATACCTTTCTGACAAATTCCCCACCAACCAATGTCCAACATTATTGCTTGTATTAAACAGACTGAGACGAGAGTTAATCGCTATTGTCGCTCCGGGCGTTTTCTCTTCACTCAGTGGAACAGGGATCATGGGTATTGTAGTCAATCATGGGTATTGCAGTCTTGTGTAAATGGGGTAGCAATGAACACACATAGCAAGAAGTATCGATTCCCAGTCCTCTCACCGAAACCACCATTGTCTGGTACCATAGGTTATGCGTATTGTTCATTGTCCGTGCTTCGTGGGTTCCTTGTCCTTGAATCAGAAAGAGATTACCACCCCACTGCCAGGAGAAGTGCTGAACACAGAGTCATCAATAGTTTTGGTGCCATGCTTCCACCTGAGAGAGCACCCCTCCGGGCCTCTTTCTTCACCAGGGTTGAGACGGTCTTGTCCTTAAAAGGACATGCCCCCTTTGTACTGGACTTACTCAGGGAAACAAGTTAGTTAGTTCACTTACAGGCACCCGTAGTCTTTTAGCGTGTGAAAGGTGAATCCGAGATGGTCATTCAGCAATACGTACTGCAGTGGGAGTGGGACATAGTCTCCAGGTTGATCCGTTTCTTTCTGAGATGTTCACCAAGATCTGTGTATTTGTTAGGTGTGGTTAGTGGTGAGAGGTCAGGTAATACATAAGGATGGCGAAAAAACACATTCAAAAGGTGATAATCCTGTCACACACACAGATGCGGCATTAGCTGGGGATGTGTGATGAATTCCTGTCCACTTTGTGGAGGTGTCAATCAACACCAAGCAATATTGTAGCTTTCCATTGCTCCTTGAGCATTATTTTATAAACAAATGATGCACTTTTGGCATGTTTTTGTTACTTCTTTCAAAATATTAGGACAGTTTTTTTCCAACATCCTCATCATTGATTTCCTCCTGTTGGCACATGGTTGGCCATGTGCCACCAGGACAGCTCATCTGTATAATGTGGGTGGCAGAGCAAATTTTCATCAGACAAGCCAAATGTATATCTAATTATTTACACATGAAACAGGAGGAAGGTCCATATTATTTTGACAGTCTTTTAAAACATCAACATTATTAATAAGACTGACAGTTCCTAAAAGACCAATAGCAGCACAGTGAGTAGCGTTATGCAGGTGGCATGTGCTATAAGCATATTTACTATCTGTACAGAATACAGATAAGTTAACCCCAGACAACACCGTTACAGCATAAGCACGCTTCTGTTTTTACAGAGCAAGCCTATCGCTCGCTTCTTCCTTTGCTAAGTAGAGAGAGGGAGAGAGTTGCTGTTCGCCCCCTCCTCCACAACATGGGAAATGTGTAGGATAATAGAGGGCATGATCTTATTATTTGTATTATCCCATAAATAATAAAAAGGTGGTCTGTATTGCCCAGCCTGTATTTGAGTTATAACTGCAGCCATATGTTTATCCTGGGCACTACAGAAAATGAAATGAAAAGCACTTATGTAAATAAAATTGCATTTATTGATAATTTTTATGCATTATCTATTTTTCTGGGGATTGCTAATTATTTGCTAATTAATTTGCTAATTAATTTCTTTGATACCCTCTGTTTTGATACATGGAGGCTTAATATCTCAATAATTATAGCTTCTTTTTGTGACATCTCTTGAAATAGTTTACAAATTTCATTTAAGAAAAACAAAATAACTATCTGTGCATTTTTGATATGCTTCAGCATTGATAAATAAGATCAGTTTGTCCAATTGAACACAGATGGGTTGAATTTGAAATATTGTGTCACATTCTTTCAGTCAAAGGAAAGGCGGATGTTTTGCCTAATTTAGAATTCGATTTAATGTTTTACAAGGAATGTCCCTATTTCATACATTCCTTGGTAAATTATGGAGTGCAATGTAATTCACCCTGACCCAGCTTGGCCACCGCTGAATCAGGAGAAGCACATCCCTCATTGCTGTCACATTTCTGAAATATATTGTTACCGCACCATTATGTGGTGAGTAATATCAGTATAAAATCATATAAACATTACATTTGTAAAGTCAGTCATTTGAATCAGTACACCTTATGTTATCTACAATGTCATACAAAGTCATACTTGGCTTCAAAAAGTGATTCTTTCTCCAAGACCTTTGTCTGATAATCCACAGCCTCTGGCAGATCATATGCACAGACACATTAATTATCAATCTGTTTTGATCCTCTGTGCTCTAAATCATGTGATATAGGGTAAACATAAAATCTTCAGTGATTAGGCATTATTAAATGACATCATAATATGATCATAGTATGGCCTGTAGTCACATTGTCACATGTCAGTCCTTTTTTCCCTATAAAGTGCACTGTCATATTTCAGTCAAGGACAAAGGTCAGTAATGAGTCAAAATTGTTTTTTTTGTTTTTTTAAATATGTAAACAGTTTATCACGTACGCAACATTAATCAAGACCCCACAGAGTTAAATTGAAAAAATAAAAACTTTGTAAAAGTACCCATACCACTTTCTTCACAGATCAACCACACACACACACACACACACATACAGAATAGATAATAGATAAAACAACGTTCTCATTGTCCATTTTAATGTTATCCAGTTTTGCTGCCATTTAATTATGATTTTATTTGCTTCCTCCTTTTCCCAACCTCTTGGGCTTCTTGTGAAAGAGTGGAATACGGGCCCGCCTTAGGTCCCGGTTTGGGGTATGGGGGTGGATTTTCCAATAGTGGAGTTTTCATTTGTTTCTGCTTTTCTCTGGCTTCATCAGCTTTCCGTTGGGAAGCCTCTGCCGCTTGTGACCACAAGATGGCATATTGGAGCTCCGCACTGGGTTTGCCTGTTTTAACAGGTTTATTAGACGTCATTTTAATGGTTGTTAACAATGCCTGGCATTCATCCACGTTCAACGTGGGCTTGAATGAGAAATCCTTTTTTCCATTTATTTAAGTATTTTTCTGGATCCTTTATTTTTCCCTTTTCATTTTGTCTGTTATTGTAATTTTTACAGCTGCGCGCGCTATGTCCTGTTTTTTCTTCTGTTTATTCGTCTGCCTATCTGGTCTTCTAACACAATTCCCCATTTTTAGATGGTCAGGAACGTTATCAGTACGCCCACCGTAACCGTATTACCGCCCAATTTTTGGGGTGTGTTCCGTAGTCAGGAACGTTGAACAGTACGCCGACTGTCAACACTATTTACTGCCCAATTTATTTTAAAACCTGACCACCAAACAGTTGTGAATCGCCGTCACACTGTCTCCTGCACCCCTCTTTATTTGAAAACCTGACCGGTCAGTAACCGTGAATCGCCGTCACGTTACTTCCTAAGACCACTGCATTCCTGCAGCGGTTTTTAACCACAAGGAAAAGTACAGGGTGCCAACTTATACTACCATTACTTGCTCGTCAGCTGACCCGTGGTTCTTTAAAAATGGGAAATTGTGAATTGTGAGGCTCGGTTATTCTTCATATACGTCTACTACAGTCAATCTGAAAAGGGAAAAATTTTGTAACTTACTTTTTAGGCTCTATCAGTAAGGACAGCCGTCACCAGATTAGAGCCGGGAGAAGGAGAGTCTCTGGCAGCGTTCCCTCAAGTCGGGTTTCCAATTTTCAACCTGCAGGACACACATCCCTTCCCGCTCCACCTGGATCTCAGCTGTCCCGGGTTTCGGCACCAGCTATGTCAGAAGTCTGAAATATAACCTCACAAATACAGAGTACAAAAAGGCATCAGACTGAATCATAGATCAGACTTAAGACACGCAGAGCCTTTGAAGTTTTTACTTGTACAGCACAAGGAGCATCAACACACATACAGGGTGAGCTGAATACTGCCGGACAATCCGCAGTTGCTTTCTTTATATACATGGAGCATGTGATAAACTCAGCAAAAGCAGAACAAACAGAATTACCACATAAGCAAAAAGTACGCTCCGTATGTCTTCAAGTGTGTGTAGGAGATAAATTGTATGAACACTCTGTTCATGCAATGTCCCCTGCACACACAGGGTGTACAGGGGACAAGTCTTGATACAGCATATATGTCAACACTCTTATCACACATCAGACGAATAAACAGAAGGGTGATGCAGCTTAGTCACTAACAGTGATTATAAGAAGCACAAGTTGTATTTATGACTAATAAGAAAAAGCATCATACATATAAGAATATCAATCTTCATTTCATGAATCATTAATAAAATGATAACTGTTTATATGCATACAGTATATACAATTTTTTCCCAACAGGCTGCATGTCAGAAGCTAACTCCCCTGTTCGTGGGCCCCTTCCCCATCACGAGTAACATCGGCGACTCTGCTGTCTGGCTCTAGCTCCCACGGGTGCTCCGCGCGCACCCTACCTTCCACATCTCTAAGGTGAAGTCTCTCTCTTCCAGCCCTCTCTTCCCTCCCCCAAAGCTGCCTCCTCCTCCCAGGGTCCTTGACGGACACATCACGCATACCGTGAAGGAGATCCTGGATGTACTTCGTCGAGGCCAGGGGTTCCAGTATTTGGTGGACTGGGAGGGCTATGGCCCGGAGCATTGGTCATGGGTCCCTTGGTCTAAGTTCCACAACAAAGGGATGGTCCGGGATTACCATCAAGCCCACCCAGAGAAGCCTGGGCGACCGCCAGGAGACGTTCCTCGAGGACACTGTCATGTGCTGGTGAGCGCTCGCCCGCTCCTTCCTGCTCACCGGCTTCCTCATCAGACGCACCTGCTGATTCCTGCTGGGCCAGCGTTTATAAGGAAGCAATCTTCATTGGTTCAACGCTGGCTCATTTGGGTATACTGCTCAGCAGACAGCTCTCAAAGTAAGCGGTTGTGTTGTTTATGACCTTGCCTTACAATCCTTCTTTTCCACCTTTTCCAGGTTGCTGCAAACGAAGCGGTGCATCTTTGGGGATTTGGTGCACTCACCAGCCTGTTGCTCTGCCTCAAGTCAGCCCTTCCTCTCCACCCAGTCAGACCTCTACAATCATACCCGACTGGCAGTTCTTACCTGCTGGTTCTTCTCCTTCGCTGGGTTCTGTACCGGGCTCTCCTCATCTCCCACGTGAGTGGTATAATTTGATTCCCATTATTTCTCTATTCCTCCCTAACCAGTCTCGTCCATCCTCCGCAGGGCTCCTGCTTATCTGGTGAGTGACTGGCGTTTTCCTCTAAATTGCGGTTTTGAAAATTCTAATAAAAGGTCAAATGTTCTGTGTTTTCTCTTGGTGATTGCACTCTGCACTCAGGCTGCTTGTCCAGCCAATATGGCACCCAGAGTCTAACGTCCATTTATTAAACTCTCCAATAAAATAACCAAAATACGAACCAATATCAATTTCCAATTTTCTTTACTCTCACATATTGACGGTCAGTAAAATGTTTGTCTCCATAATTAGCAACACCTGTATATGCTGCAATAGTTCTTAAATAGCAACATGGCCTTCAACCAATCAAAAGCGTGCCGCCTAGTGACTTGAAGTAATAACAAAAAATAAACTGAAAATGGCTCCTACAATAAATGTTCGATTGAAGGAATTCCCATCAGCAGTGCAGCATTTAAAACTTAATGTGCACTACACATTGTTTTCAAACGCACAAAAAAAAAGATATGTTGCACTTCAGAAGAACAACATGTTGCCATGAGGATTTGAACTTTCATCTCCAGCATGGCAACAGTCTGACGTTCTCACACATGAACAAAATGTCCTAATGATGAGGCAAAATGGCTGATAGACATCTCATAAACATGATTTTTGGAACATTTATAGAATTGCATGAAATTCGGTGGTTAGCTGAAGAATACGGTTGTGATTGTTACTGTGAAGTTTCATCAAGTTTGGATCACTACATCAGAAGTTAAATCCAAAAACACATACAAGAGAAACTGTGCAACTTGACTGGCTTTGAAAATCAAAATGGATTGACGTTTTTTGATCATTTTAACAACTTTTTAATATCAGTGCGTGTAGTTGATCTGTGCTTTATTTCAACCAATTTCAATGAATGGCCTAGGAGGAGTTCATTTTGACTTCACTTGAAAATTTTTGAAAATATGATGCGGAAAAATAATTTTAGAGAATAAGGCCAATGGAGAAAAGTTGCAGAAGATTTCAGAGAATAGAATGATGAAAGAATTTTGAGCCTAGGCTCAGCCGTTGTCAAGATATTTGCAAAATCATAAAACTGTTTATTATACCACCGCCTATGGTCGCAGTGCCTTGATTTTTGGTCTTTGAGTAGTGGGGATAATTTCTTATAGAAAGTAAAATTTCATGTTTCTTAAGTATTGCCATTTTTGCTCCCCAGACACTTTTACAGAGAAAAATTAAAAGAATAAAAAGAAGAAGAGTCAAAAGAAGAACAATTACAGTAGATTTCCTGGAGTGCAGCTGCTTGGAATCCTGATAAATGATATCATGGCTGCTGGAGAGGACATTAATGCAAACACTGGATACAGGCAATAATTTAAATCTTTAATTGTCAAACTGAGCATCAGTGCTCACCACTGGAGACAAAGTAATGATGAAGATGACCAGACAATCTGTTTTATAACCACTGTTATAGGTTTAACCTCCTCACACAAACTGCATCTTAAGCCAACTCTTCCACTCTGGTTTATTGAATCTATTTCATTTCACATTTAAAAATGTAAGCTTGGTCACTATACCACGAGCATCTCCATTTGTTGCTCCGTGCACACACATTTTAAACCACTAAGTAGAATATTGCATTTCCTGTGACAGCATCATAACAAAAGACTGACCACAGAGAGTGTGCTCTCAATTAGATCCCATTATAAACAATAATGCATGCCATCATTTCCTGGTAAATCTCGGGTGTAAGTGTGGGTAATCTGAATCCAGTGTGGGTGCTACTTCACCCATAGCAAAGAAAATGAAAGAAAAAACAATGGAATGAATGAAAACGAAGCAAAAAGGAGAACAATTCGGAAATGCCATGACAGCATGAACCGGGATGAGGGGGCATTTATGCTTTCCCACACCTGGGACTACATTCTCCAGACACCATCGGATGGCAGAAAGCGGGACCGGCCCAGTGGATCTGACAGTTCTGGGCTGGCCCTGCGTACCAAAGTCAGCTGATAAATGACACCTCGCAGCAATCAGCTGACACTTCTGATGAAGACTGCAGTGAACAGCAGTGAACAGTCAGAACATGTAAAGAAAAGAAGTTAAAAAAAAATCTCCTTTCTATCTTTGTCTTTAATAAGACCAAAAAGCAAAAAAAAATTAAAAAAAAGAATTTTTACACCGGATACTCTTCCTGACGCAACCCTGCCCATTTATTCGGGCTTGGGACCGGCACAGGGAGTAACCCTATGGCTGTGTAACCAGAATCAGAATCAGATTTATTGCCATTGTTCATGTAGTACACAAACTAGGAATTTGTCTCGGTGCAATGCTGCAACATTAAACATGATAAAAATAAAAGATAGAAATAAAAAACTATACATGCAATAAAATGTAGAATATGAATGAGTAATACTAGACAAAGCAATTTTTAGATATATTAGCGAGCAGCAGATATTGTGGAGGACCCCATAGTGCAGTCGGTAATGCAAAAAGAAAACAGTGATGATTGACATGAGTCTGGTTGAGCTGCTGTACATAGTGCACGAGAGTCAATAAGTCACTTAGTGTTCAGCAGTCTGATGGCAGAGGGGAAGAAGCTGTTCATGTGACGGGAGGTTTTAGTCTGAATGGACTGAAGCCTTCTACCTGAGGGGAGGGGGGCAAACAGTACGTGACCAGGGTGTGAAGGATCGGCTATGATCCGGCCTGCACGCCTCCGGGTCCTGGAGATGTACAGATCCTGGAGGGATGGGAGCTTGCAGCTGATCACCTTCTCAGCAGCGCGCACGACGCGCTGCAGCCTTAGTCTGTCCCTGGCAGTGGCTCCTGCGTTCCACACGGTTATGGAGGTGGTGAGGATGGACTCGATGATGGCTGTGTAGAACTGCACCAATATCTTGGTGGGTAGCTTGAGCTTCCTCAGCTGCCGCAGGAAGAACATCCTCTGCTGGGCCTTTTTGATGAGGGAGCTGATGGTCGGCTCCCACTTGAGGTCCCGGGTGATGGTGGTGCCCAGGAAGCGGAAGGAATCTGCAGTGGTGATGGGAGAGCCTGTAAGGGTGAGGGGGGGCAGAGGGGTTGTGACTTTCCTGAAGTCCACGATCATCTCCACTGTCTTCAGGGCGTTCAGCTGTAGGTTGTTGTGGCTGCACCAGGACGCCAGCTGGGCCACCTCTTTCCTGTAGACGGACTCGTCGCCGTTGGAGATGAGCCCGATGAGGGTGGTGTCGTCCACAAACTTGATCAGCTTGACAGACTGGTGGCTGGAGGTGCAGGAGTTGGTGTAAAGGGAGAAGAGTAGGGGGGAAAGTACACAGCCCTGGGGTGATCCGGTGCTGATGCTAACAGAGTCAGAGACAGTCTTTCCCAGCCGCACATGCTGCCTCCGGTCCGTCAAGAAGTCGGTGATCCACCTGCAGAGGGAGTCAGGCACGTTGAGCAGGGACAGCTTGTCCCGGAGCAGAGCGGGGCGGATGGTGTTGAATGCAGAGCTGAAGTCCACAAACAGAATCCTGGCGTAGGTTCCCGGGGAGTCCAGGTGCTGCAGGATGGAGTGGAGGGCCAGGTTGACTGCGTCGTCCACAGACCTGTTGGCTCGGTAGGCAAACTGCAGCGGGTCCAGGAGGGGAGTGGTGATGGACTTGAGGTGGGGCAGGACCAGGCGCTCAAAGGACTTCATGACTACAGAGGTGAGCGCTACAGGTCTGTAGTCGTTAAGTCCAGTGATCCGTGACTTCTTGGGGACAGGGATGATGGTGGAGGTTTTGAGGCAGGTCGGCACGTGGCATAGCTTAAGGGAGATGTTAAAAATGTCTGTGAAGACAGGAGTCAGCTCATCCGCACAGTGTCTCAGGGTGGAGGGAGACACGCCGTCCGGACCGGGGGCCTTGCGCGGGTTCAGTCTGGAGAACTGTCTGTGCACATCCTGCTCACTGATGACAAGGGCAGGGGGGGAGGAGGGGGGGCCGCCTTTGATGAAGTGGGGACCGTGAAGGCAGTGGCACTGGGGGGAGGGGGGAGATGGACACAGCTGACGAGGTGTCAAAACGGGCATAATGTTGGGACAGTCTTTGACAAAGGGCTTTGTCATCCTGACCTTTAGAAGCCTGAGGCCGATAGTTGGTGATTTGCCTCAGTCCTCTCCATACAGAAGCAGAGTCGTTAGCAGTGAACTGCTGCTGGAGTCTCTCAGAATACACAGATTTAGCTCTCCTCAGCTCTCTGCTAAACCGATATTTGACCTCCCTGTAGCAGTCCCTGTCTCCACTTTTCAACGCTGCTTCCTTCTCCTTCCTGATCTGTCTGAGCTTAGCTGTGAACCAGGGCTTGTCATTTGAGTACCTCACCCTTGTGCGCGATGGAAGAATGCTCTCCTCACAAAAGTGGATATATGAGTTCACAGTGTCCGTATACTCATCCAGATCATGCGTGGCTCCTTTAAACATGCCCCAGTCAGTTATTTCCATGCACGTCCTCAGCTTCTCCCCAGCTTCACTGGTCAATTTTCTCGTAGTGCTCACAACAGGTTTAGTGAGCTTTAGTCTCTGTCTGTATGTGGGAATGAGGTGGACCATCACGTGATCAGATAGTCCGAGCGCAGCGCGGGGAACAGCGCGATACGCGTCCTTCACTGTAGTGTAACAGTGATCCAGCGTGTTCTTTCCTCTGGTGGGGCATTTAATAAACTGCATGTATCGGGGGAGATCGTGGCACAGGTTGCTCTGGTTAAAGTTGCCAACCACAATAACCAGAGAGTCCGGGAAACCAACTTTCCTTCCTCTATTCTATTGTGCTGAGCATCAAACTAGAAGGCAGAAAGGATCAATTTTATATGGTCTTTGGTATGACCAGGCCGGAACTTGAACATGGGGCAGATACGCTACCAACTAGGCCACCTAGTTTTTCTATCTATAACTGCTGTGGCTGCAGCTGTGGCCCAGGTGTAGTGTGGCTGACTACTGATTGGAGGGCCACGGGTTTGATTCCCACTCTATCTGCAGTCTGCATCTGTAAGTGTCCTTGAGCAAGACACTGAACTCCCATCAGTGTGTGAATGTGTGTGTGAATAGGTGGATAGCAGGATCTGTAAAGCGCTTTGGCCATCTAGAAATGAGAAAAGTAGAATAGGCTTTATTGTCATTGTACAGTTGTACAGCACAGCGAAATTGTGGATGCTCCACCAGGCTACCGCATAATAAAGTAAATGAGAAGAGTTTGAAAATAAAACTGTTGTGTCTCAAATTAGGAAGGAGTCGAGGTGACCTTTTATAGGTTTTATTAAGAACGAGAACACAGGAGCACAGGAGACTCTAATGTGAGCACAGGAGCCACAGCGAAGAGACAAGATGTCTCCTGCAGCTGGCTTATACACCCCAGGTGACGCCACCTCCCAAAGGCGGGGCATCACCCCTCTCTAGCCCAGGGTACCGCCATAATAATATATATAATACACGATCTAACATTCCTCCCCCCTTGAAAAAATCCCAAGCACTCCAATTGACCCACCCTAATAATTTAAACCTGACTCACACTCTAACACAAAGATGTTCACAGTCCTACACATACACACACTACACTGGCCCAGTGGAGCACTCCGCAATGTAAAAAAACAGTCACTGAAATGAAAAGGGCGACACACCAAAATAAATTAATCCCGAAATAAATAGATACGTACTGTAGCTCTCTTCACGACAACAGACACAGGTTGGTTCCTTTAAACGGGCGTTTATTGGGACTTATGCACCTCCCTCATGGTCACGCCGTGAGAACTGTATAGGCAAACATAACGCATAACCATATATACAGTAGATAGATAGATTAGTTTATTTGACAGGGACAGTGCAATAAACATAGACAATTAATCAATGACAATCAATCTGATGTGTTGCACATGGAGTGTATAGCTATTAGCTAATTTGCAACTCTTGTCCCTGGAGTTGTCCCTGTACAGAGCGAAATAATATAAAGAAGTTACAAAACAAATACCTCGTTGGCCGCTTGTCATGAAAAGAGTTCTGAAGGTAAAACAAACTGCTTGGCTTCAATCTTCAATCAAACTTAAGTGCCAGATAGCTGAATAACGTGGCACAGCGTTCTTCTTATTTCCGCTATGTGCTACAATGAAAACAATCCCAGCGGCACTCCAGACGGAAAACATCAGTTCCGGTCAGGAAACAATAAATTTCAACAAAATATACAGTTGCAACAACCAACATGTAATGTACAGAAAATACATAATTTTATAACAACACTTACACTCCCACCAAATCACTCATTGATTTAAATGCGGGATTTCTTTTAAACACAGATTATAAATGGAATCAATGGCTTGGGTTGTTTTAACTCTGAAAGAATGTGACCCACTTTGTTTAATTTCTACTTAATTTGCCTCAAGCAAGGTAACCACCTTGTGAATGGGCCTTTCAAGGTAAACTAGTCTAGGTTTTCCTTTGTCAAGTGTAGCGTCACTAACTTGTAGTTTCAGCTTTCGTACCATGCCATCTGTACTAGGATGAGTTTCTACAACTCTGGCGAGCTTCCACTGATTTCTTGGTGAGTTGTCATCTTGTAGAATCACAATGTCATCTACTTGTGAATTTCGTGTTGGTTTTTGCCATTTCTGTCTTTGCTGGAGGTTTAGAAGATATTCTCGTTTCCATCTTTGCCAGAATTCATTGGCTAGGAACTGCATCCTTTTCCACCTCTTATGCAGATAGAGGTCTTCCTTGCAGAACTGTCCCGGGGGGGGCAGTATTATTGAAGACTTCATAGTTAAGATGTGGTTCGGAGTGAGAGGTTCTGGACCAGTAGGATCCTGAAGATGTTCAACACTCAGTGGCCTGCTGTTGATTATGGCCATTGTTTCATAGAGAAATGTCCTCAGAGTTGTAGTGTCGAGTCTACTTGCAGACTTGTCAAGCATGGCAGTCAAGATGTTTCTGATTGTGCGGATTTGGCACTCCCAGACTCCTCCCATGTGGCTTGCTGAGGGGATATTCACTACAAACTCACAACCGATTGCTCGTTGACGTTCTTGATCCATTGTCTTGAGCAGTTGAGAAAACTCTCTCTTGGCACCCATGAAATTTGTTCCTTGATCGCATTTTAGTTGCCGCACAGGTCCCCTGATGGCTACAACTATTCGAAGCGCATTCATGAAGGCATCTGTTGTCAAATCATCTAGGGTTTCTATGTGTACTGCTCTGGAACATAAGCAGGTAAACAACAATCCATATCGTTTCATTTCCTTTCTTCCTTCCTTCACAATAAAGGGGCCAAAACAATCAAGACCACAGTAAGTAAAGGGAGGGGATGTCTCAGTTCTCTCTTCTGGCAGGTCTGCCATTTGCTGGACCTCTGTAGTTCGTCTGTATCTCCTACATCTTACACATTTGTAAATGTGTGAGGACACAACATTTCCACATCCTAAGATCCATATTCCGTTTGCACGCAACTCATTCATGGTTATACCTCTTCCTTGGTGGTGTACACGCTCATGATGATGCTTGACAAGCAGTGTTAAAACATGGGATTTCTTTGGAAGGATCGCCGGATGTTTTACATCATGGTGCAAAGCTGACTGGGACAATCGTCCTCCTACCCTTAGGACATTGTTCTTGTCCAAGAAGGCGTTCAACTTATATAACTTGCTGTACTTGTTCAAAGTGTCTCCCTTCTGAGCTTTGATTTTTTGTATGTCCGCAGCAAAGGCATCTTCTTGCACTAGCCTGATGATAAAGCTTTCTGCTTCCTTTCTTTCTTCAAGACTAGTTGCTTCATTTGTTCTTGGCTGAAGTCCTTTGATTTCTTTGGCAAATCTCTTGAGCCTAGCAATGGCTCTAACTGCCCTGGACCAGTCAGAGAATTTGGCGAGGCGTTTCGCCACTGGCTCTATTCCTTTCATCATGACCGTATGGACATGGGCTTTGCGAAGTTCAGGGTCAGTTCTTTCAACATCTCCCACCATTTCCTCTTCACGTGGAAGATTCTGGTGCCAAAGAAAATCAGGTCCTGTCAGCCAATTAGACTCTTTTAACTGAGCTGCACTCAGTCCTCTTGAAGCGCAGTCAGCTGGGTTGTTTTCAGTGCTGACATGTCGCCATTGTGCGGGATCTGTGCTAGATTTTATGCGTTGTATCCGGTTGGCTACGAATGTGTGGAATCTCTTTGCATCATTGTTCACATAGCCAAGGACCACCTTTGAGTCAGTCCAGTAATACACTTGTAGGTTTTCAATCTCAAGCTCCCCTTTGACAACGTCGCTGTTGCGGACTGCAACCACAGCTGCTGACAGTTCAGCTCTTGGAATAGTTAGTAGTTTGGTAGGAGCTACTCTTGCCTTCCCCATCACAAGTGAGCAGCTGATCTGTCCTGTTTTGCTTATTGCTCGAAGATATGAACATGCACCATATCCGTTGAGACTTGCGTCCGAAAAGTTGTGAAGCTCATATTGTGTGACCTCATCAAAGGCCAATGGAAGGTAGCTTCTTGGAATTTTTAAGGCTGCCAAGTGAGGCAAATCTTGAAGCCAGGATTTCCACTGAGGCAGAATGTGTTCGGGGAGGTTGTCGTCCCAACCCATCTTGTCTTTGCATAGAACTTGAAGGATCTGTTTACCGACTAGTACGAAGGGGGCCACAAACCCTAGTGGATCAAAGACAGAGGATACAGTTGAGAGAACCCCCCTCCTTGTCAGTGGGTTTTTCTTAACTACAACCCTGAATTGAAATTCATCTGATTCAATGCACCACTGAACTCCCAGTGCCCTCTCGACATGAGGTTCTCCTAGAGCCATGTCTTGGTCCTTGGTCTGAGCACGTTCTTCGGGTGCAATATCAGTGATCACTTCCTTGTTGTTCGACACAAACTTGTGTAGTCGAAGGTTTCCCGTTTTGCACAATGCCCTCGACTCTTCCACCAGATGTATGGATTCAACAGGTGACTTGACGCTTATCAAGCCATCATCAACATAAAAACTTTTCTGGATGAAGTTGATGGACTCTTTGCTGAACTTTCCATGGCCCTGAAATGCTAGATGCTTGAGTCCAAAGTTGGAGCAACCAGGGGATGAGGCTGCCCCAAATAAGTGCACTCTCATTCTGTACACTGAAGGTTTGGAGTCCAGGTCTCCTCCGTCCCACCAGAGGAATCTTAGGTAGTCTTGATGTTCTTTAGCGACATGAAATTGGTGGAACATCCTTTCAACGTCGCACATTATGGCAACTGGGCCCTTTCTGAATCTACATAACACGCCAACTAAGGTGTTGGTCAGGTCTGGTCCGGTTAATAGATGGTCATTCAGAGAGGTTTCTTGGAAGCGTGCCGAACAGTCAAAGACCACACGGATTTTTCCAGGCTTGTGGGGATGATAGACTCCGTGGTGAGGAATGTACCATGATGGTTGATTACCAAGTTCAGCCTGTGGGACCTTCACCGCATCTCCTCTCATTATGACGTCATTCATAAAATGGACATAATCCTTACAGTACTGCTTATTCCTTCTTAGTCGTCTCTCTAATGAGTTCAGCCTGTAAACTGCACTTTGTTTATTGTCTGGGAGATTAGGTTTCTCCGTTTTGAAAGGAAGCGGGAGCTCATAGTGGCCGTCCTCCTTCTGCCTTATACCATCCTTCACTTTAGATAGGAAGAGAAGGTCTTCTTGAGAAAGTAGCTTACTATCTGTTGTGTGGTCTGCGAAATCACCTTCAAGAGCTTTGATTATATCTGCTGAGTTGATTTCTTTAACTTGAGTCCTGCACACAAAGTATACTTCTTTCTTCAGTTCTGCTTGTGGCTGTACAGCAGGTGTTACTTGTCGCATTATAATTCTGTGACTATTCCCAATTGCATCACTGTAGTTAGCTGCCAGATTTGCACAGCCGACAATACTCCAGCCAAGATCAATTCTCTGTGCATATGGATGATTGTCTTTCCCAAACAGAATTTCTCTTGGAAGAAGGGCTTGTTGGCAGTTGTAGCCAATTAGTAGTCCTACTTCACAATCTAGTGGTGGTGGAATCTTGTCTGCCAGTTGTTCAAGATGAGGCCACTTTAGTGCCGTTTCAGAGGTTGGAATGTGTGACCTATCTGCTGGGATGAACTCTCGTGTGAAAAGTGCTGGCAATGGAATTCTTCTCTCTAAGTTGTATCCTCTCACTTGCAAGTTTGTCAGTTTCTGAGAGGTTATGACTACTGATTTTGTAGTCATTATGGATAGCCGCAAGCTGACATTCTCCTTGCTTGTATCGAGGTCTTGGGCTATTTCGTCTAGGATGAAAGTTGTATCGCTTTGAGTGTCTAAGAGTGCATACACAAGAACTTCGTGGTCTGGGTGCTTTGTAGACAAGATCCAGAATGGTACGATTGAGGATGTTTGTGTGTTTGGGCCCTCTTGTATGACTCTGTTGGTAGTTGCTGTCGTAGCTACTTCTTTGATCTCTGCTTTGTCCTTTGAGTTATCTTCTCCTTTTGGAGCAGTCAGCCTTTGACGGTCTTTAAACTTCTCCTCATGCAAACATGTCGGATGTCTTCTTTGGCACCTCTGGCATGTACTTCTGTTGTCACACTCCTTTGAGTGATGTCCTACATTGAGACATCCAAAACAAAGCTTCTCTGCTTGCACAAACTTGACACGATCTTGAACTGTCTTTTCACTGAACTTTCTGCACTTAGCAAGGTCATGTCCTGCTCTTTTGCAGAAAACACATGATGGAATGCTGCTCTGTTTTGTATCTGTGGCCAGTGTCTTTGCTTGAATAGTTTGGCTTCGGGTGTGTTTTGTTTTCTCACTTTCCACACTTTTGAGCGCTTGAATTGAGGATATGGGATCACAAGCAAGGTCTGCTTCCTTAGACAGGAAGTCTACAAACTCTTTAAATGGTGGATAATCAGCGTTTGCTTCTCTGACTTCCATCACTTTACGGTTCCATCTGGATATCAGCCAATCTGGTAACTTCAGCAGAATTTTTTGGCTTTCATTACAGTCATTAAGAATTTCTAATGTCTTCATGTGGGGCATTGCAGCCTCACAGCTCTTAAGGAAGTCTGCAAATTCCCTTAATTCACAACCATCTTTTGTGCTTATTTTTGGCCATCCATGTAGTTTGTCCGTGAAGGATTTCCCAATTATAAATGGGTCTCCAAAACGTTTTTCCAAAAGCTGCCAGGCCGAGTCATATGCAGCTTCAGTGCCCAATAAGAAGAATCCTTCAACGGCCTTTTTTGCAGCACCACCTAAATACTTCCTTAGATAATACAGTTTTTCATTCTTTGGGATGTTTTTCCTGTCAATCAATGTTTCAAAGGAGAGTCGCCAGTCCTTAAATCTCAAGGGGTCTCCAGTGAATAATGCAGGCTCTGGTGTTGGAAGACGACTCGCATTTATAGCTTCTGTTAGTATGCAGACCAAATCTGAGGTGTTCTGTACTGTAGGAATTGGGGGAGCTTGAGCTGTGACTTGCAGGGACTGAGGAATGAAGGAGGGACTTGAGGCATTGAGGGCTTGTGTGGTGACTGGCAGGGACTGAGGGATGAAGGAGGGACTTAAAGCATTGAGGGCTTGTGTGGTGACTGGCAGAGACTGAGGGATGAAGGAGGGACTTGAGGCATTGAGGGCTTGTGTTTCTCCAAATTCAACATCATACAGCAATTCAGCTGTTTTAAAATTTTCTTCAACTTGATCATAGACCATTACTCGTGCTCTTGCATCATTTAACTTCTTCACTTCTTCCAAGCGTTTAAGCCTTCTACGTTTGTCTTGCATTTCTTGTTGTCTGGCAAAGGTTTCAGATTCAAATTGTGCAAGCCGTTGTTTATCTTCAGCCTCTAGCCTTTGGAGTTCAGCCTCTTCTCTTTCTTGTTCATCCAATACTGCTAAAACTTCCTGGGATGCGGCAGCCTCCGCTGCAGCCTCACATCTTTTGGCTGAGTTAGTACTAGAACGAATAGAACATTTTGATTGATGAGATGGTGGCCTTGATAAGGAGCAAGTTGAGTTTAGAACTGATCCAACATCGGGCCAAGGTTCATCCTCTTCTTCTGTTTTAGGCTTCTTAAGCTGCCCTTTTGCCTTTTGAATGATTAACTCTGAGAGTGAAACGCAGGTGTCTACTCTGCGTCGCAGATCTGGCTCAGGAGTTTGTATTTTGCGTAATGTTCCATATATGGCCTTTACATCGGAGCAAGTGCTGCTTATATTTTCAATCAGCTCACTCAATTCATCCTCTGAGGCTTCATTGGTCAGTATTTCCTTGCCTATTCTAGCATGGTACCTCCATTTCTCATAAATGATTCTGTACCGTCATTGGATACTTTTCATCTTGTCTTCTTGAAGTTCTCTCCCCTTCTCTGTGAGGGTTCGAATTCTTTCGCCTCTTCGCAGCCCTTCTGCTTCTGCAGATTTGGTAACTTCAGGTTGGGCAGATGAGTCAGCCATCTTGTGGCAGGTCTCAGTGTTTGTGTCAGACATTTTGAGATAACTTGAACAACAGTGAAACAACTGGATGATGACTAGTTTGTAATTATACTGACTTCAATACTGCATTAAGATAACTGTATAAACATTTAAACTTAGCCACTTTTCAGCTAACTTCAATTTCAAAGCAAGAATAAAAACAGTGAAATTACCTTAACACAATATGTAAATATGAACTTTAACAGATGAGATAATATGTTTAGAAATGCATTAAATTGCTTATTTTACAAAATAGGAAAAACAGAGTTGGGTTAAGTGCCCTTTAACTTCACTGAAAATGCCCTTTAAGCTTGTTGAAATTTTATAGACACAAAGCTTGCATAAATCTTAGTTTCAGATTAAAATGTCCATATTTTTTAACGTTCATCAAAGATTGTTAATTTACATATAAATTTAACATCGACTTTAACCTTGTAACATGAAGCAACTGTGAAAATCAGGACATCTGATAATCTCCAACCACAACAACTAAATAGCACACAAGTTGATAGATCTGAGTCCTTATTGCAATGTCCAAGTTAAACCACTTCTCACACCACCTTAACTTGAAACTTGAGGTGGAGCGCTTTCTGGCTTTAACTTGTAAAATTGCGCTTTAACACAGTCTAACGGCCGTTACTTGCGGTTGCTATGACGACAGTGCGGTATGGACTTGCTTAACTGACGACCTAGATCTTCCTCTCCTCGCTACCCACCGTGATCTCGGAGTCCTTGTTACCCGTGTTGAGCAGGCGAGTTCTCACTGTAGCTCTCTTCACGACAACAGACACAGGTTGGTTCCTTTAAACGGGCGTTTATTGGGACTTATGCACCTCCCTCATGGTCACGCCGTGAGAACTGTATAGGCAAACATAACGCATAACCATATATACAGTACAGAGTGAAATAATATAAAGAAGTTACAAAACAAATACCTCGTTGGCCGCTTGTCATGAAAAGAGTTCTGAAGGTAAAACAAACTGCTTGGCTTCAATCTTCAATCAAACTTAAATCAGAATCAGAATCAGAATCAGAATCAGAATCAGCTTTATTGGCCAAGTATGCACAACACATACAAGGAATTTGACTTTGGCTAAAAACTTGCTCTCGTTGTTCAGGTGAAGGATTTAAATAAGGATTCAATGACAACCACAGTATGTACAGTAAATTACAGTCTGTCCACGTTTCTATAAAAGGATGCAAATATATACAGGAATATATGCAGTTATTTACTCGGACTAACCACACTTTGCAGAAATATATGAAAAAAATATACAATCACACAGTATTTCAATGTGGACTCAGATTCAGTGATATAATGTGAATGAAGTAAAAAGCAGTGTGAGAGTTATGTGCAATGTAATAATGGATGAAAAGTCATGAGTACAGCAACAGGTAGGACTAGGTGAATGTTAGGAGTTCATCAGAGTGATGGCTTGAGGAAAGAAACTGTTCCTGTGACGGGTGGTTTTGACCTTCAGTGATCTGTAACGACGACCAGAAGATAGAAGTTCAAACAGTTTGTGGCCGGGGTGTGATGGGTCAGCACAGATGTTTCCCGCCCGTTTCCTGGTTATGGACCGATATAAGTTCTCAATGGAGGGTAGGTCGGTACCAATGATCCTCTCCGCAGACTTAATGATCCGCTGCAGTCTGGTCTTGTCCTGTTTAGTGGCAGATCCAAACCAGACAGTGATGGAAAAGCAGAGGACAGATTGGATGATGGCGGTGTAGAAGACAACCAGCAGCTCCTGAGGCAAATCAAACTTCTTGAGCTGACGCAGAAAAAACAACCTCTGCTGGGCCTTTTTCCGGACAGTGTCAATATGGGAGGACCACTTCAGGTTCCGGGAGATTGTGGTACCCAGAAACTTGAAGGAGTCCACAGTGGACACTGTGCTGTTGAGGATGGTGAGTGGGGGGAATGAAGGGGGGTGTCGCCTGAAATCCACAGTCATCTCCACCGTTTTGGCTGGGTTAAGTTCAAGATGGTTCTGGCTGCACCAGAGGATCAGCTGCTCCACCTCCCGCCTGTATGCAGACTCATCACCATCCCGGATCAAACCGATGACTGTGGTGTCGTCCGCAAACTTCAGGAGCTCCACCGAAGGGTCCTCTGAGGTGCAGTCGTTGGAGTAGAGGGAGAAGAGCAGTGGGGAAAGGACACATCCTTGGGGGGCGCCAGTACTAATTTTTCGGGAGCTGGATGTAAATCTCCCTAGCTTCACCTGTTGCCACCTGTCAGTCAGAAAGCTGGAGATCCACTGGCAGGTGGAGGGGGGCACCTTGAGCTGGAGGAGTTTCTGATGAAGAATGCCTGGGATGATGGTGTTGAACGCTGAGCTGAAGTCGACAAACAGGATCCTGGCGTACGTCCCTGGGGAGTCGAGGTGTTGCAGGATGTAATGTAGTCCCATATTCACTGCATCATCCACTGACCTGTTTGACCGGTAGGCAAACTGCAGTGGGTCCATCAGGGGGCCTGTGATGACCTTCAGGTGGTTCAGCACCAATCTCTCCAAGGATTTCATGACCACAGAGGTCAGGGCAACAGGTCTGTAGTCGTTTAATCCTGTAATAGAGGGTTTCTTGGGAACTGGAATGATGATGGAGCGTTTGAAGCAGGAAGGCACTTCACGCAGCTCCAGTAATCTGTTAAAGATCCGGGTGAAGATGGGGGCCAACTCGTTGGAGCAGACTCTCAGGCAGGACGGAGACACACCATCAGGTCCTGCAGCCTTCTTGATCTTTTGTCTCTGAAAGACCCAGCGCACCTCCTCTTCACAGATCATTAGTGCTGGTGGGAGGTCAGAGTGGAGGAGGGATGGAGTTCCTGGGGCTGCAGATAATCCTTTTGTGTGGGTGGGAGGTGAGAACTGTAGGTTCTTTTCAAACCTGCAGTAAAAGCTGTTTAGGTCATTAGCCAGCTGGAGGTTTTCCGCAGGGTGGGGGGATGGTCTCCTGTAGTTGGTGATATTCCGTAGGCCTCTCCAGACAGAAGCAGAGTTGTTAGCTGAGAAGTTTTTTTGTAACTTCACACTGTAGCTCCTCTTAGCAAGCCTGGTCTCCTTCGTCAGCATGTTTCTGGCCCGCTTGTACAGAGTCCAGTCACCAGTCCTGTAGGCCTCCTCCTTGGTCTGACGTAGCTGCTTCAGTTTAGGAATGAACCAGGGTTTATTGTTGTTGTATATGCAGAAGGTCTTGGTCTGCACACACATGTCCTCGCAGAAACAGGTGTATGATGTCACAGTGTCAGTGAGTTCATTTAAGTTAATGGCTGCAGCTTCAAAAACACTCCAATCTGTGCAGTCAAAGCAGGCTTGTAACTTCAGCTTTGATTCCTCAGTCCATTTCTTCACAGTCCTTACAACAGGCTTGGAAGTTTTTAGTTTCTGTCTGTATGTTGGAATAAGATGGAGCAGGCAGTGGTCAGAAAAACCCAGAGCTGCACGGGGGACGGCATGATAGGCATTTCTTAAAACTGTGTAACAGTGACTGTGTAACAGTGAATGCCAGATAGCTGAATAACGTGGCACAGCGTTCTTCTTATTTCCGCTATGTGCTACAATGAAAACAATCCCAGCGGCACTCCAGACAGAAAACATCAGTTCCGGTCAGGAAACAATAAATTTCAACAAAATATACAGTTGCAACAACCAACATGTAATGTACAGAAAATATATAATTTTATAACAACACTTACACGTACATTACAACCATACAGTATCTACAAATATGAACAATGGCAGTACCCATCTCCACAAACCCGCTTTTCCACCCCATAAACTGGGTACAGAGACTCCAGAGCAAAATCACAAAGTACACAACATAGGGCAGTTACTTTGCTCCCACACACCCCTTACTAGCTTTCACACAGAGGTGGTACTGCACCTCCCACACACACACATAGCACTCAGAACATCCATACAGCCAAATGACTCAGACTCAGAAGACTCAGAAAAGATTTATTGCCAAGTACATTAACAGGGACTGATAACATATGAGGGATTTGACTTGACACAGAAAACGACCTGCATTTCCGGTGACACGGCAGCGTCTGAGAACGCGCCTGTCATCAGATGGGTACAGGATGCATAGGGAGGAAAAGGATAACACAATAGGAAAGAGCAAAAAACCATTGATTGTCAGAATACCGGTCATATATAATCAATATTATGATTACAAGAAAAAAAGCCCTCAATGCACAGTTAGCAGACAAGAATGTACACAAGGACACAAAGAGAGCAGTGAGTGAATGATCTTTTTCATCAGTTTTTGAGTCAATGTGGGTGTAGTGTTGAGTGTAGGTGTTGTATCAGTTAAGAACAACAAAGTCTCTTTGGCAGGAGATGTTTTGTCTTAGCTGCTGGCATTTGTCCTTGGGCCATGCAGCTGGCTGTCCGTGGAGTCAATGCAGCTCAAATGTTTTGAAAACAAAAAACTGCAGATAATCTGGAGGACTTGTGTGTGAGGGGGTCAGATTAGTCGAATAGTACTGATCCAGAGAAAGAAACTTTATAGTGTGGCCGACACACATTGTGGGCTCATGCTGCCACAGAGACAGGACTGAATGTGTATTGCGGGGTGTCACGTCTGCAAGGACTAAGGACTCCAATCTACAGGAGGTAACAAGGAAGTGTGAGATTTGTCTCTTTGTCCCACAGAAGACGCCCCGGAGGGTATTCAGGTTCATCAAGAAATGAGAGACAATGGTGAAGCTTCAAAGGGATGCTTTGTAACTGTATGTTGACTGAAGACACCATGTGGCTTGAATTCTGATGCTGGAAATGTATAAAAGGGGGTTGAAGTATGATTCTTTCTCTTTCCTGCTTTGAGAATGCTAGAAGCTGCGTTCTGTCAAATAAAGCTGGTTTTATGACTGAAACTCAGCCTCATTATTTGAGCATGCTTCTACACTGGTGACCTACGACGGAGAATGAGCAGACAGAATTCTCCCGAGCGGGGCTCTGTGGAAGCTGGCTTCCACAGAGCGGCCATTCGTGGATGGCCGCCTCCACGATCCGGCTGCCCGATTTCTGGCAGCACAGCCCGCGCTCATGGTTTAGCGCAATCGAGGCGCAGTTCAACCTCCGGAGAATCTCCAACGATGACACAAGATTCTACCACGTGGTAGCGAAGCTGGACAGCAACACGGTCCAGAGAGTGGAAGATCTGGTTAATCATCCACCAGACAGCGACAAGTACAGCGCATTGAAGGATGCGCTGATCAGCCATTTCACCCCCTCAGTCCAACAACGAGCAGAGGGGCTCCTGGCGCTGACGGAGGCCGAAAACGATAGACCTGCGGACCTGATGGTGAAGATGCTGCAGCTCAAAGCCTCTGAGGATGGCGAATTCATTTTCGCCCACCTTTTCCTTCGAACCCTACCACCAGCAGTGAGAGTGGCCCTGGCAGAGTCACCCCGATTGGCCAAGCGAGACTACCATGGGTTGAGCAAGGAGGCGCAGAGGTTGGTCGACGGCCACAAGCGGAACGCGGTCTCGGCCGCCGCGGCCAGTCCAGGAACGGCGTCCGGAGACAGTGCGGGTCCAGCGGCCGCGGCGCCAGACGCACCAACGACGGCGGCGACAGGAGCCAGACGACGCGGAGCGGAGAACGGCTCGTGCTTCTACCACCGCCGTTTTGCAGAGAGAGCGCACAGGTGCGTCCCACCGTGCAATTTTAAGCGCCAGGGAAACGCCAAGACCGAGGGCCGGTAGCAGCTGCGACCCTCGGCAACGAGAACAGGCTGCTTTACCTGACGGATGCACGCTCGGGGAAACAGTTCCTCGTGGACACGGGCTCTCAGCTGAGTTTCGTCACACCCACCTACGCGGAACGGCTGTCGCCTTCTAAAGCCCCCTGGGTGTCAGTGTCAGCGGCGAACGGCTCCACGATTAAAACGTTTGGTGAGAGGACCATGCTTCTGTCCTTACAGGGCCGTTCATTTGAGTGGACATTTATTGTAGCAGCAGTCAGTTTCAACATGTTAGGGGCTGATTTTTTGTGCTCACATGGTTTATTGGTTGACCTTGCTAATAGACGTCTGATTAATGCACTGTCCTTTCATTCTATTCCCTGCACAGCTCGGGTGGCCCCGCCAACTGCACATGCCAGCGTCTCAGCTGCGGGTGGTAAGTTTCACACTCTGCTTGCTCAGTTTCCAGCACTCACAGTCCCCACGTTTTCAGCAACGGTGGCCAAACATGGGGTAGAACATTTCATAACGACCACAGGCCCTCCCGTGTTTGCAAAGGCTCGGCGCTTGGACCCAGCTAAACTGGCCATCGCGCGCGAGGAGTTCACTAATCTGGAAAAACTGGGCATTGTTAGACGTTCCAAGAGCTCTTGGGCTTCGCCGTTACACATGGTCCCAAAAGCTGACGGCTCGTGGCGACCTTGCGGTGATTTCCGCAGGTTGAACAACGTTTCAGCTCATGACCGCTACCCGATTCCGCACATTCAGGATTTTTCTGTCCATTTGGCGGGGGCGCGCATTTTTTCTAAAATAGACTTGGTGCGCGGCTATCACCAGGTGCCAGTGCGCGCGCAGGATGTACCCAAAACAGCGGTCATAACACCTTTCGGCCTTTTTGAGTTCTTGCGCATGCCTTTTGGCCTCAAGGGGGCCGCGCAGACTTTCCAACGCATGATGGATGCAGTTTTACGCGACCTGCCTTTCGTGTTCGTTTATTTGGATGATATTTTGGTAGCCAGCGCGTCCGAAGGCGAACATGAAAAACACCTCACAGCAGTTTTCCAGAGGTTGGCAGAGCACGGGTTAATAGTTAACCCAGCGAAGTGTCAGTTTGGGGTGGCGCAGATTGATTTTTTGGGACATCGCGTTTCGGCAGAGGGAGCAGTTCCCCTTCCAAATAAAGTGCGTGCCATAACGGATTTTCCGCAACCTCAAACGGTCAAGGCGCTTCAGGAGTTTCTAGGGATGGTTAATTTTTACAACCGTTTCCTCCCAAGCGCAGCACGACTCATGCAGCCATTGTACACCGCGTTAAAAAAACAAAAGCCCGCAAATAAAGTTGAATGGTCTCCGGAGCGGGAGCGCGCTTTTGCCCAGGTCAAATCAGCCCTGGCAAACGCAGTTTTGTTAGCGCACCCAGTTCCAACGGCCCGCATGGCGCTCACCACTGACGCTTCCGATGTAGCGGTGGGGGCGGTAGTTGAACAGTTTGTGGCAGGTACCTGGCAACCCCTCGCGTTTTTCAGCAGGACCTTGCGCGATAGTGAACGGAAATACAGCGCGTTTGACAGGGAGCTTTTGGCCCTACACTTGGCCATCCATCATTTTCAGTTCTGGTTAGAGGGGCGACGTTTCACCGCTTTTGTGGATCATAAACCGCTAACGTTTGCGATGGCCAAAATTTCAGAACCCTGGTCAGGCCGGCAACAAAGGCAACTAGCCGCAATATCGGAGTTCACTACTGATATTCAGCATGTCGCGGGTAAACACAATGTTGTGGCAGACTGCCTCTCGCGTGCAGTAGCACCGCCAAGCCCCATAGGGGCAGACTCTGTAGCCATGGCCGCGGGCCCGGGCAGCGACGCGGGAGCGCGCGCAGCCCCAGTCTGTGTTGGGTTAGATTATGCAGCTATGGCTGCGGAGCAGGTTAACGACGCGGACGTGCGCGCGCTCCAGTCTGGACCAACAGGGTTAAGGCTGGAGCACAGGGTGCAACAAAACGGTATGCTAATCTGCGATGTCTCCACGGGACGGCCCCGCCCTGTGGTGCCAACCGCGTGGCGTCGCCGTGTTTTTGACTTGGTCCATTCTCTCGCGCACCCGGGGGTGCGCGCATCGATTAAGTTGGTGGGGGAGAAATTTGTTTGGCCCGGGTTGCGCAAACAGGTCAAGGAATGGGCAGCAGCCTGCGTAGCGTGTCAGCGAGCTAAAATACACAGACACACTAAGGCCCCGTTAGAACCTTTCCACATCCCCGCTAAGCGTTTTGATCACGTGCATATTGACCTGGTCGGGCCGCTTCCGTTATCACACGGGCACACACACCTTTTGACGAAGGTAGACCGCACCACGCGCTGGCCAGAGGCGGTTCCTCTGGCATCAACCACAGCGGAAGAAGTTGCGCGAGCATTTTTAGCAGCATGGGTTGCGCGTTTTGGTGTACCGTCGGACATAACGTCCGACAGAGGTCCCCAATTTATTTCCGAGCTGTGGTCATCGACGGCCCGCAGCTTGGGGGTGAAGATTCATCGCACCACCGCGTATAACCCCCAGGCTAATGGTTTATGCGAACGCTTTCACAGGTCATTGAAAGCAGCCCTCAGAGCGTCGCTAACGGATACAAATTGGGTAGACAAACTTCCATGGGTGTTATTAGGGTTGCGTTCTGCACCTAAGGAAGATTTGCACGCTTCCCCGGCTGAATTAGTTTTCGCCCAACCGCTTCGTTTGCCCGGGGAATTTCTTCCTGATAATCCCGCACCTAGTGGCCCCCCCGCTCAGCCGTGGCAGAGCGGCTCAGGAGCAAACACACTTCCTGGCCCAATCCATCACAGTTTCCCACACGTTTTTGTGCCCAAAGCTTTAAAAAATGCAGAGTTCGTTTTTGTTAAACATGACGCCCAGCGTCCAAGTTTGCGGCCGTTTTACGACGGACCGTTTCGAGTGCTGGAGACCGGGCAGAAGCATTTTCTGCTAGATTTAGGGGGCAGACGGGAGCTGATTTGCATTAACAGACTCAAACCCGCTTTTGTTCTGGCTGACGAGGAGGTGCAGCTCGCGAGGCCCCCCCGCCGGGGCAGGCCGCCGAGGAGACATTCTCCAAAGTCTTCACAGAGAGGTGCTAACGGCTTTAATCCACAGGTGCAGAGAGATGTTGCAGGTGCAGCCAAGCCAGGTTGCAGCAGATTCGGCAGAAGATTAAAACCTAGGCAGTTGGTGGATTGATTAGCGATGTATGGAGTGCTTTGTGTTTTTCTTTTTGTTATGCCGTTTAGATTTTGCCTTACTAGACGTGTGGGGGGGGTAGTGTGGCCGACACACATTGTGGGCTCATGCTGCCACAGAGACAGGACTGAATGTGTATTGCGGGGTGTCACGTCTGCAAGGACTAAGGACTCGAATCTACAGGAGGTAACAAGGAAGTGTGAGATTTGTCTCTTTGTCCCACAGAAGACGCCCCGGAGGGTATTCAGGTTCATCAAGAAATGAGAGACAATGGTGAAGCTTCAAAGGGATGCTTTGTAACTGTATGTTGACTGAAGACACCATGTGGCTTGAATTCTGATGCTGGAAATGTATAAAAGGGGGTTGAAGTATGATTCTTTCTCTTTCCTGCTTTGAGAATGCTAGAAGCTGCGTTCTGTCAAATAAAGCTGGTTTTATGACTGAAACTCAGCCTCATTATTTGAGCATGCTTCTACAATATCCTCTTACAGATTCAGTACTTAATCCTTCAGTGCTGGACGTTGAATCCTTCATGGACGGCTCTCAGCGTGATCATGATGTAATCCATTTTCCTAGACAGTTCTCCATTTGCCGCTGTCAGAGTCCTCTCCATTTTTTCAATTTGATGATTAAGCCTCGCCTGGCCTGCATTTTGATAGGCTATGTCCATCTTCATCAATTTACGGTACACCAGGACAATCCCAGATCCAATCAGAACGATCCCGATGACCATTACTACGAAGACGTACAAATCTTCGACATCTTCGATGGAAAGATCAGACAGGCACAAGAGTTTCCAATTACTTGTGTCCCTCAAATAGCCCGCAGCAGCCGTTCTTGCGGGGCAAACAACCTCCCCCGGGGCACTTTTCCTCGTTGAAAAAATAGTGTCAATTGCGTTCAAAGCCCAGCTTATTAAATCCATAATTTCGTTCGATAATCAGCAGTAGAGACACGCAGACATACGATAGCAAGCTGGGATCCAGTTAGTTAGAGGAGGAAGGAGATAAGTCAGAGCAGGAGAGAAGAAAAAAGCATCTGCTCTCTTTGGGAGGCGGAAGTGAAGGCACCCACATCCAACAACAGTGGTCACACTCCACATCTAAATCACATTACTTTACATTTTCTTCTGTTTTACATTTCACATTGTTTCTTTTTTTTTTTTAAGTCCAACATTAACCCTAGCAAACACACCGCAAACACACTATAACTAGACATACCACAAGCCCCAATATAAAGTTCTAACCCACGTCTCCCGTAGGCCCCCCTCTGGAGTGTCCGTCCCACAGCCCACTCCCAGAGCACCTCCATTTCTTTGTGACCGGAGCACAAAGAAACGGACTGGCGTCCCTTCCTTCCCGAACGCCGCAGCTCGTTTGGGTGCTGTCTCCACCCATCTGTCAACTTCAGGTAACCGTCATCGTCAGCTCGCACCACACGCAGATCACCCTGACCGTCTCTCTGTTCCCTTGACCTGCGGACACGTCCTAGACGAGGCTCGACCCTAGGGCACACACCATCGCCCTAGCCCAGGACAGCACCCACTGGCTCTCTCCTTCTTCTGTGACGCGAACCGGTACCAATATGGCTCTTCAGCGTCCCACTAGGCTTGCTCGAGCCTTGTCCCTTGTTTTCATTCTGGGCCCGTCTAGGGCTCGTGCTGTCTGGTCTCACTCCTATCACTTTCATTTGCTAGCTCAAGTAGGTTCATTTTGTCTTCTTTTAATTATTTACCTTTGTTCTTATTAAAGACAAAAAAGAAAGATGTCTTTACCTTCTTAACATGTTTTGACTGTGCACTGCAGCCTTCGTCAGAAGAGTCAGCTGATTGCTGCCAGGTGACATTTATCAGCTGACTTTCGTAGGCGGGGCCAGCCCAGCAGACCTGTCAGATCCAGAACAAAGGTAAATAATTAAAAGAAGACAAAATGAACCTACTTGAGCTATTACGTGGAAGTTATGGACAAAATTGCATTAAAGACTTCCGCCGGCTGGAGAAATTGGAAAAAACATGGGCACGCTTCAGAAACCACCTGAGATTTAACCTCCGTTAGTTAAATCCAAAGTTAAAATCCAATTCCACCCAAAAATGCAGAGAAAATTATCAATAAAGTACGGAAAGACGTGATCAAAGAACATATAAGAATGACGGCAAATAAAGTGGACAGAATCAACAACCAGATCAAGGACAAAATGAACAAGAAACACTACCCAACCGACCAGGAAACGCAGGACCAGATAAAAGCACAATTAAAACACGCACACGAACAAGAATTCAATATAACAAAAAACTGCCAATTAAAAAAACTCAAAAAACTTACAGAAAGGAAGAACGGACGAAGACAAACCCACACGGAAACGAACGCTAAGTGGGTCAAAAACTTGTCAAAACGCACACTCATGGACAGGGAGAAAACAGTGCTGAGCAGAGGACTGAATTTCGCCATCACACCAGCCAAGAATACCCCACAAAGAATATATCCCCGCAACAGAACTCGCACGTGAAAAAATCCAGGACCAAGGGGAAAAAGCATCACTCCGGAACGCAGTCGAAGGAATCCTCAAAACGGCCAAACTACCACAAAGCAACGCGTTAAAAGAAGAAGAAAAAGCATTAACCTCACTCAAGACAGATAAAACAATCACAATCCTCCCATCAGATAAAGGCAGAACAACAGTAATATTGGACACGGAAGCATATGAAAAACAGATGGAAACCATGTTGGCAGATAACAGCAACATATGAAATCATTAAAACAAACCCCACAGAAGAAAAGAAAAAAATGCTAAAAGCCCTTCTCAAACCCCTATTAGAAAGTAAAAAAATCACAAAGGACGCATATGATCACCTGATTCCTACAGCCAGCATCACCCCCCGGATCTATGGAACTCCAAAAATACATAAAAAGGATATCCCACTGTGGCCAATAATAGACAGTATTGGATCAGTCATGTACAACTTATCAAAAGCCCTGGTTGAAATCATCAAACCCCTCCTTGGACTATCAGATTTCCACTGCAAAAACTCAAAAGAGCTAGCACAAGAACTCAAAAATATGAAAATAGAATCAGACGAGATCCTCATTTCACATGATGTCATTTCATTATTTACAAAGACACCTGTTGATGTCACACTACATATAGTGCAAGAACGCCTCAGTAATGACAGTACCCTTAAAAGACGCACCAATCTCACAGTTCATGACATATCCGAACTATTACAATTTGTTGCAAAATCCACCTATTTTCAATACAGAGGAAAAATCTACAGACAAAAAGAAGGATTTGCAATGGGAGACCCACTATCAGCCATTATGAGCAGCTTTTTCATGGAGGATCTGGAAAACAAAGCCATCAACACAGCACCTACACAATGCAAACCCACCCTTTGGAAGAGATATGTGGATGACATTCTGGAGAAGATAAGGAAAGTACACACACAAGAACTCACTGACCATCTGAACAGTACCGACAGCACTGGGAATATAAAATTCACACACGAAGAGGAGGAAAATGGCACCATAGCCTTTCTGGACATGAAAATCCACCACAACGATGACGGCAGCATAAAAATCACAGTCTACAGGAAACCAACCCACACAGATCAATACCTACTATGGACATCAGAACACCCCACAGCGCACAAAACTATCAGTTGTCAGGACGTTATATGAACGGGCCACCATCATCACAGACCAAGAAGACAGACAGGAGGAGGGAAACCACATAAAACATGCACTTATATGCTGCCAATATCCAGTATGGGCCATAAACAAAGGGAAACAGCAAGTCAAAAACAAAGAAAACAAACAGGAAATAAGACACAGAACAAAAGCCGAAATCAAAAACAAGGACACCATAACTATACCATACATCCGAGGGATCACGGAACCAATTCAAAGGATCATGAAAAAATACAAAATAAACACAGCAATCAAACCACACAAAAAATTAAGACAGTTATTAGTACACCCCAAGGACAAAATAGAACAAGACAAAAAATGTAATGTAATATATGAAATATCATGTAGATCATGCAACAAAACCTACATTGTAGAAACTGGAAGATCATTCACCACAAGAAAAAAAGAACACCAGAAGGAATGTGAGAAGGAAACACAAGGACGACTCACAAGATCACAAAAAGAAAAGGCAGAACAAGAAACATTAAAATCAGCAATATCAGATCACTGCAAAAGAAATAATCACATCATGGACTGTGACAACGCAAAAATTATTGGATCAGAGAGCAACAGACACAAACGCTGGATCAAGGAGGCCATAGAAATCAGGAAGCGGGGAAAAGACACCATGAACCGAGATGAGGAGGCCTTTATTCTTTCCCACACCTGGGATCACATTCTCCAGAGACCATCTGACGGCAGAAGGTGGGGCCGGCTCGGTGGATCTGACAGGTCTGCTGAGCTGGCCCCGCCTACGAAAGTCAGCTGATAAATGTCACCTGGCAGCAATCAGCTGACTCTTCTGACAAAGGCTGCAGTGCACAGTCGAAACATGTTAAGAAGGTAAAGACATCTCCTTTCTTTTTTGTCTTTAATAAGAACAAAGGTTCTTCAGTAGTTCAACAGTAGTACTCGGCCGGCCACCAGAGCCACACTGTGCCTGCTCTCTGGAACCATCCGCTTTCACGGGAGTTAAACCATGCCATTCAGGTCCGGCATCCCCAGGACCACAAACACTGGCATGGAGTTCCCATCGTGTTGGCGTACCCTGGTGCTGGTGGCATCTCTCTTCACTTGGAATGGGCCATCCTAAGTCCCACGCTTCTTCGCCACTTCCCGAATAAAATGGCCGGTCCCACAGTGCACCACCTGACCACTCCTCCATTTCTCCGCAGGTGATGGAGAACCCAAGCCCATAAAACAAATCACAGCCCATTAGATTGTTACTACTACAGGCCACCATGAACTCAGCTGCGCACATAGAGGCTTTCTTGTCCCTCACCGACAGCCACACCGAGCCCACAATGTTACCATACCCGTAACAGGCAATGTTCATTTTACTCACGGTGTAATGGGGAAAGAACTTCTTTACTGTTGCCAGATTCAAGATGGAGACCGCCGACCCTGTGTCCACCAACATCGGTATTGGTGTCCCGTCCAACAGTATGTTGCAAAGAATACGACCATCAGTGTTGGGCGAGACAGTGTGGACCACTGTAGGCATCTTCTTCTTTGAATTCCCTTTTTCAGGTCCCCGTTCCTCCTTCTCGAAATTACGGCAAACCCTGGCGAAGTGGTGGAACAAACCACACCGTCCACAACGCTGCCCCTCACTGCACACTCCCTCGCTCTGTAAGATAAGATAAGACTTTATTAGTCCCACAATGGGGAAATTCCAGGATTGCAACAGCACAGGGACAGCAACACTCAGAGCAACAATCAAGAAGACAATTTATTTAGCGAATGCAAAGTCCTTAAGCCAAGCAGTTGCCTCCTGGTTTGCTGTATGGAGGGTGTGTAATCCTCCTTCCAGTCTTTGGAGCGGGCAAGCCTCTATGATGTGTTCCATAGTTTGCTCCTCTCCACATGCGCACAGTGGGCTAGGGCTACTGCCCCATCTGTGAAGGCTGGCCAAGCAGGGGCCATGTCCAGTCCTGAAGCGATTGAGTGTAGACCACTGTCTCCTTGGGAGGTTGGTGCCCGGGACCTGTTGGTTGGGGTTTATCACCAGCTGTTTGTTTGGGACCTCCTTGGTTTCCCATTCCTCTTGCCAAGCTGTCTGGATGGTAAAGTCAGCTGGGGGAGGGTTTTTCCAAATCGGCCGTCTGGATGAAAGTCGGGCAGTGGGTGGGGTGTAGATATCTGCATGGATTGGTAAGTGAGGAAAATCTTTAACTTTTTGGAGCATCCTTTGAGTTAATGCTGCTCGCCGGATGTGTGGAGGGGCTATGTTTGACAGTACAGAGAGCCAGGGGAGTGGTGTTGAGCGGATTGTTCCAGTTATAGTTCTCGTGGTTGAGTTGAGCTGGGTGTCTACATGGTGTGTGTAAGATGACCTGGACCAGACAGGGGCACAATATTCTGCTACAGAGTATGAAAGGGCCAGTGCTGAGGTGCGCAGGGTGGAGACTGCCGCCCCCCATTTTGCACCAGCGAGCTTGCAGAGCAGGTTGTTTCGTACTTTCACCTTAGCAGCCGTCCCCTTTAGATGTTCCTTGAAGGATAAGGTCCTATCAAGGGTCACTCCAAGATAAGTTGGATTTGGGGCATGCTTAAGCTTGAGTCCGCTCAGGTGGATGTTTAGTTCTCTGGCAGCTTTTGCATTGTGGAGATGAAATACACTGGAGACGGTTTTTGCTGGGCTTGGTTTTAGGCGCCAGATTTTGCAGAACTGGTCCAGTTTAGCAAGATCTTCCGTGAGCACCCGTTCCAGTGGTTCAAAGTCTGGTGCTTGGAATGCCAAACAGATGTCGTCTGCATAGATGAATTTGCGGGATTTTGTAGTAGGCAGGTCGTTTATGTAGAGGTTGAACAGAGTTGGAGCTAGAACTGAGCCTTGTGGGAGTCCGTTTTTCTGCATTCTCCATGCACTTGTGTTCTGACTGAGGTGGACTCTGAACCTTCGGTTGGTCAGCAGGGTTTTTATAATTGCTGTTGCCCAAGCAGGGATCGCCTTTATAAGTTTCAGGAGGAGGCCTTTGTGCCAGACCGTATCATAGGCGGCTGTAAGATCGAGAAACACAGCCCCTGTCTTCAGTCTGCTCTCAAAGCCATTTTCAATGAAGGTGGTTAGGGCCAGTACTTGTTCTCCTGTACTGCGGTCCTTGCGGAAACCTGCTTGATCCACACTTAGAATATCCTCTATTTCTGGGGAAATGCGTTGCAGTATTAGGCGCTCCATGATTTTGTAAGGAACGCTGAGTAGGGAGATTGGGCGGTAGCTTGCTGGTAGTTTGTGGTCTTTGCCAGGTTTTGGGATGGCAATGACCTTTGCTGTCCGCCATTTCTTTGGGATCGAGTTCGTTTGTGTGATCCTTGTGTAGAATTGTGTCAACCAGGTTAGGGCTCGGGGGCCAAGATTCTTCATGAATTCTGGGAAGATGTTATCGTATCCTGCTGCCTTTCCACATTTCAGGCCCTGTAGGACTTTCTCCAGTTCAGCAGCCTCGAAGGGTTCAGGGTTCGTTTCCTCTACAGGCATTTTTTGGTGTTTTTTTAGCTCAGTTGTAACTGCTCTTCTGGTGTCTTTGTCTTGGGGTGCTTTGGCGATAGTCAGTAGGTGGGATGCAACTTGGTTGGGTGTGACGGATGCTCGGCTTTGGCTAGGGGGCTTCTGTGCAGCTCCTAGGCGACGGATGAGGCTCCAACATTTCCTGCTAGAGTGGGTAAAGCTCCGGTCAGCAACTGTCTCCTCCCATTTCTTTCGCCGGGCTGTATTTAGCGATTCAATGAGATGGTCTGCTATCTCTGGGTCCCCTGATGTTTGATAGGATTGTAGGAGGGCAGCACTTTCTCCGTCCAAACATGGGACATAGAGGGGTCGGTAGCCTCGTGGGATTGCAGTATGGGCAGCCTTGAAGATTGCGCTGCAGAAGCGGTTGTATGCTTCATCTACAGTGATGGTGTGGAGTGGGATGGTAACAATGCTCCGGTCCAGAGTTTCACTGAATTTCTTCCAGTTGGCTTTGCGGAAGTTCCAGCGCATCTTCCTTGGGCTGTATATGACTGGAAGTTGTAGGCCAATGTGTACAAGCAGGGGCCGGTGTTGGCTGTGTGGAAAATCATCAAGAATGAGGATCTGTGTAGGATATGGCTCCCCATTCAAAGAGCTGACCCAACACAGGTCAGGAGAATAGTCCTTCTTCCACCTAGCAGAGTGGAAGGTTCCTCTTTGTTTGGGGTCGTATATCAAAGCAAGGTCATTTCTGGATGCCCAGTCTGAAAGTGCCTCCCCATCACTGTCCACTGCTGGGTACCCCCAGTCAGGGTGATGGCTGTTAAAGTCCCCCACATAGATGGCAGGGTGGGGTAGGGTGGGTAAGACCTGCAGATCCCAGTTGGCATTAGGGGGCTTGTACACATTGACAATATGGAAGCCACCAATGATTATGGTGTCTGAGAAATGTGTTGTTATCAGGTGATTTGCTTCAACTATGTCAGAACGCACATAGGTGGCACGTCCATGTTTAGCATGTAGAACATAGCACAGGAGGTCAAAGCCTTTGATGGTGAAGCGGCCAGCTTCTTCTGTGCCAATATGAGTCTCTTGGAGGCAGATTACATCAATCGAATGTTGGAAGGCGAGGACTTCGATAAGGCTTCGCTTGGCTGCAGATAGGCCTTCAACGTTTAGTTGTAATATGCGAAGGGCAGATCCTACCACAAAGTGCTCTTGGGGCTGTTTGCTTTCGGCTTTAGGACTGTGACTAGGATTCTTCTTTGACTTGGCACAGAGGCGTCATCTCTTCGAATTTAGTCTGCTGGTAGGATCATTAGCTTCCCCAGGCAAGCCCGGGTACTGGCGGAGGGCGCGACGAGAACGCTGATCCATTGCAACGCTGATCCATTGCAGAAGACAAGAAAAACAAGAGCAGTGAATATACTGTACATATGTACACACAATGTATAAATATACATACACACAGTGCGGAGCATTGTAGCTAGATGGAATAAACAGCATAACCGTCTACTTAGTTATCCTACATAGTATGAATATGTACCCATACATATTGTCACCCTCCGTAGCGACTGATATTGTCCTAGTTGTATACTGGAGGGGACCATTTGTGCAAGTCGATTGCGTCTTTTGCATTCAGTACTATTAGGTCATCATGTTTTTTTGCTATCTCTGCGAGCAGCCCTGCTTAGGTTATACAGTCTGACAGCCGTAGGTAGGAAGGACCTGCGAAACCTCTCGGTCGCGCATCTAGGAGGATGTAGTCTACTGCTAAATGAGCTCCTCAGTGCGTTCAGTATGTCCTGCATAGGGTGGGACTCGGACTCCAGCAGAGATGACAGTTTAGCCACCATCCTTCCCTCTCCTATCTCCTCCACTGGGTCAAGGCGTTGCCCCAGGACAGAGCTAGATTTCTTGTTCAGCTTGTTCAGTCTCTTCCTGTCGGCTGCTGTAATGCCACTGCCCCAGCAGACTACTCCAAAAGTGATGGCTGATGCCACCACCATGTCGTAGAAGGTCTTCAGCAGTGCCCCTTGTACACCAAAAGACCTGAGTCTCCTCAGTAGGAACAGCCTGCGCTGTCCCTTCTTGTAGAGTGCATCGGTATTGTGTGACCAGTCTAGTTTATTGTTCAGATGAACACCCAGGTACTTGTAGGATGTCACCATCTCAATGTCTGTTCCCTGTATGTTTACTGGTGCTGTGAGGGGTTGTCCTTGCCTGTGGCAGTCCACCACCAGCTCCTTAGTTTTTCTCGCGTTGATCTGGAGGCAGTTCCGATGGCACCAGTCCACGAAGTCCTGGATAAGTCCTCTGTACTCAGCTTCATCTTTGTTGGAGATGAGGCCGACGATCACAGAGTTGTCAGAGAACTTCTGTAGATGGCAGTGTGTTGTGTTGTGTGAGAAGTCCACAGTATAAAGGGTGAACAGGAAGGGAGCCAAAACCGTTCCCTGGGGGGCCCCCGTGCTACCGATGATCGTGTCGGACACACAGTCCCGGGTTCTCACAAACTGTGGCCGGTTAGTGAGGTAGTCCAGGATCCATGATGACAGGTGCTGGTCCACCCCTGCGCACAGCAGCTTGTCCTTCAGGATCATCGGTTGGATGGTGTTGAAAGCGCTGGAGAAGTCAAAGAACATGATCCTCACCGCATTCCCAGGCTTCTCCAGGTGGGACAGAGAAGGAGGAAGATCACTGCATCCTCCACCCCAATGCCATTCTGGTAGGCGAACTGGAGTGGACCCATCGCTGGTCCCACCAGGGGGCAGAGGTGAGCAAGGAGCAGTCTCTCCAAGGTCTTCATCATGTGAGACGTCAGGGCCACTGGTCTATAGCTGTTCAGGCCTTTGGGGTGGGAAGTCTTTGGTACAGGTACCACACAAGATGTTTTCCACAACTGTGGTACCCTCCCCAGCTTCAGGCTCAGGTTGAAGATGTGTTCCACAATCCCACACAGCTGGTCTGTACAGGACTTGAGGAGCTTTGCGCTGATGCCATCCGGTCCCGAGGCCTTCCTCGCCTTGATCTTCCTCAGCTCCGTCCTCGCCTGGGTCTTAGTGAGGGTCATGTTGGGGGGCTGTGTGCTGGGAGTGGGGGGGTGTTGTTGGAGTGGGGTGTGGGCAGCAGGACTCGATGTCTTTAGAGGCAGCAGTGGTTGTTGTGCAGTTGGGAGGGAAGGCGGTTGGTCAAACCTATTAAAAAACAGGTTCAGATTATTTGCCCACTCCCTGCCCCCCGTGGCCTGGTAAAGGTATTCTGGAGCCCAGAGATAGTTTTAAGGTTTCTCCAGACTCCGCCGATGTCACTCTGTTGCAGCTTACCCTCCATCTTTTTGCTATCTCGCAGAGATAGCAAAAAGACGTAACAAACTAATAGTTTTTTGAATGCAAAAGATGCAATAGACTTACACAATGGTCCTCTCCGGCATACAACTAGGAACATACCGGTCGCTATGGAGGGTGAGAATATGTATGGGCACATAATCATACCATGTAGGATAACTAAGTAGACGGTTATGCTGTTTCATCCCATCTAGCAACAATGCTCTGCACTGTGTGTGTTTATATATTTACATATTTATTCCATCTAGCTACAATGCTCAGCACTGGGTGTGTTTATATTTATATATCTATATATTTATTCCATCTAGCTACAATGCTCCGCACTGTTTTTATATATCTACATATTATTCCATCTAGCTACATTGCTCCGCACTGTGTGTGTTTATATACTTGCATATTTATTCCACCTAGCTGCAATGCTCCGTACTGTGGGTGTTTATATATTTACATATTTATTCCATCTAGCTACAATGCTCTGCACTGTGTGTTCATATATTCATATATTTATTCCATCCAGCTACAATGCTCTGCACTGTGTCTGTGTGTGTGTGTGTATATATATATCTTATAGTAATATGTACATATGAATATTAGCTGCTCTTGCTTGCTTGTTTTTTTTCTTGCCTTCTGATTGTTGCTCTGAGTGTTGCTATCCCTGTGCTGTTGCAATCCTGGAATTTCCCCGTTGTGGGACTAATAAAGGCTTATCTTATCTTATCTTATCTTCTTCCTGAAGCTGTCCTTGCCTTCTCTGATCTTCCTCCTCAGCTCCCTTTGTACGGACTTCAGCATCTCCCTGTTCCCCGACCTGAAGATCCTCTTCTTCTCTCTCAGAAGTGTTTTTATCTCAGGGTTGATCCAGGGTTTGTTGTTCAAGCAACACCGTATAGTCTTGGTGGGTACGGTGTTGTCTACACAGAAGCTGATGTAGGCCGTGATGGTGTGAGTGAGGCCATCGATGTCCTCACCATGTGGATCGCAGAGCTGCTCCCAGGCAGTGGTTTCAAAACAGTCCTTTAGAGCGTCCATTGCCTCCTCAGACCATAACTTCACCGTGCGCATGACCAGAGGTTGTTTGTGTACTAGGGGTTTGTACACCGGCAGGAGATGAACCAAGTTGTGATCCGATCTCCCGAGTGGGGGGAGTGGTGATGAGGTTTACACCTCCTTAGTATTTGCATAGAATAAGTCCAGTGTTTTATTGTCTGTAGTGTGGCATGTGACATACTGGGTGAACGTGGGTAGAATGGGGAACAGTGAAATATGGTTGAAATCGCTTGAGATGAGGAGGAGAGCATCTGGGTGTTCTGTCTGCAGCCTGCCAATTACTGAGTGGATGACATCATGCGCTGTCCCAGCGTTCGCCGTCGGATTTGCATAAATAACAATGCAGATCACGTGTGAGTATTCCCTCGGGAGATATGTAGGCTGCATGCTAACAGCTAGCAACTCTATGTCTTTGTTGCAGTGTTGTTGTTTAACCGTGATATGATATGTCCCGGTCGGCACCAGTTGTTATTGACATACACTATCACTCCTCCGCCCCTTGCTTTCTCACTGTCTGGTGTTCGGTCTGCCCATATTGCGTGGAAACCCTCCAGTTCAATGTTAGCAACTGTTGCTAGTTCTGTTAGCCACGTCTCCGTGAATAGCATCAAGCTACTCTCTCTGTACATGCTCTTGTAGAGGGAAATAGCTGCTAGCTCATCTGTTTTACTGACTAGCGGTCGTACATTCCCCATAACAATGGATGGGAGGGCGGGTCTGTACCTTATATTCCTCGCCTGCCGTCTTACTCCAGCTCGACATCCACGCCGTTTCCGTCTTATTTCTCCCAGTATGTCGAGTTTTTGCATTAGCATCGTGGGCCAGATAAGTGCTAACAGCTGGTCCCTATTGTACTGCCTCCTGCAAGAAACAGTGGCTCCATCCGCTGGCTCAGGAGACATTTGGGCGATCAACGTGTCTGTGATGGATAAAGGTGTCGCTGAATCAGAAGATTAGCAGAGAGCCAGATAGTAAATAGAAATAGGAAGAAATTGGTCCGCTGTTGCAAAAAGGCAGCCTACTCGTGTGGAGCCGGAAGTTTGGATGCTGTTGCCATGCCTGCTGGTTCCGCAGCCGTAGTATCTTGGCGTTCCCGGGGTGGACCTAATCTTCACAATGGCCTCATATTCATCTTTGCTGCCATTTTCCGAATCCAAGGCCAGTGCCTTCCACTGTTTATCGTTCCTGAGCAGGGCCTCAATATCACCGAGATTCTTTGTTAGCCTTTCTGCTGCCTCGTGTTGTCGCGCTAGCTCCATGGCTGCTAGCAGTGTTAGCTCACCAGTGTGGGTTAGCAGGTGGACTCTCGCAGAGGAATAAGCCACGTGTTCTGCAAGCTGGTCGCGGACCATCTCCTCCTCCACAGCCCCAAACCTGCACTCACTCGTCAGCTGCCAAAGGTCCACCACTCCGCGGGCCACTTGCGCCACTGCCTGAACTGCATGCGCCGCATCATGGTGTTCTCAGGGGTGCGAAAGTAGCCTGCCATGAGCCTCACAACATCACCGAATGAGTCACCTCCTCCAAGTGTGCTCAGGATCTTCTGGCCTTCCATACCGAGGTTGTGGACCAGAATAGCCCTCACACGTACTTTATCTAGGTTGCCGAGGTCCAGCGTCGTAAGATAGTTTTCGAAGGCCACATACCATCTGGCCCAAGGGACCAACAGCTCACCCGGAGCCTCCAAAAATGGACGAAACGCAGTAGTAGCCCTCTCCATCTCCGTATATCCTCATCGCCCCTCATCACCAAATGTTGTGTCTCAAATTAGGAAGGAGTCAAAGTGAATTTTTTTTTTGTTTGTTTTTCAGTTTGTTTCAGTTCCTCCGTGCCTGGGTTCCCCTCCTCCCTCCCAGAGTGGGTAATTTTTTTCTTGTTGGGGGGGGGGGGGGGGGGTCTTCTTTGTGAGTGGGTCCTACTTTGTTTTTTGATGTTACATCAAGGTGCCTGGGATCCACCCTTGGGGGGGGGGCACTGTCATGATCCTGAGAATGGGCGGGTGCCGTCTCAGTCTCCAGTTCGAGTTAAGTCCTTTTCTGTTTGTTTGCTTCTTTGTTTATGTGTAGTTGTTATGCTCTGATGTATTTTTTTATATGAGCTGTTCTTTTGTTTTTGTCTCTTGTTTCATCTGTGGCAGGACCTTGATGCATTGCTGTATTTGGTCTCTGTTTATTTATGAGTTGTCTGTATTCTTAGTTTTATCTTTACAGTCCTGTCTATTTATTGCGAATCATTTTGGATTTATGGTATTATTTGCTTCTTTTGGGGTTGTGTTCTGTTATTCTTGTATCATTATTTAGTTTCCGGTCTGTGCTTTTATTTTGACAGCGGCCCGTGTAGCTTCCGGCTGTCAAACCCTGTTTCGCGGACTGCACAGCTGTCACTGATTATGTTACTTCCTCACTCATGTATCCACACCTGTCATTCATTGATCATTTTCCATTGCCTATTTAGGGACACGACAACGTGTCTCGTTGCTGTGTTCTACTGTTAGCTGCCTCAAAGTGACCTGCTGTTACTCTAACTGTATGTGTTTTTCCCCACAGAGGTGAACGGGTGCATTCCGCCGTGGATTTTTCCTTTTCCCGTTTTCCTCAGCCGTGAGCCCCGGTTCTCTTAAGGTGTGACTCCGGCTAGGATTAGTCTCTTTTTCCCCGGCATGTCCAAGTGCCTCAGCCTGGGTCCGTCCAGACTGTTCTCTTTCTCCCATCGGCATGAGCCCCGTTCCCCTCCAGAGCTCCATTCATTATTCTCTTGTATGTAAGTGTAGTGTTTGTGTAGTGTTCATCTTTTTGTTAATAAATGTTGCAAACTTACAGTGTGCATTTGGTGTCATCTGCTTGCCCTTGAAAAGTGCGATTTATGACACCATCGAATCGATGGTGTCAAGATCGGAAATATCTGACTGGGGCATGCTTAAAGGAGCCACGCATGATCTGGATGAGTACACGGACACTGTGAACTCATATATCCACTTTTGTGAAGAGAACATTCTTCCATCACGCACCAGGGTGAGTTACTCTAATGACAAACCCTGGTTCACAGCTAAGCTCAGACAGATCAGGAAGGAGAAGGAAGCAGCGCTGAAAAGTGGAGACAGGGACTGCTACAGGGAGGTTAAATACCGGTTTAACAGAGAGCTGAAGAGGGCTAAATCTCTATACTCAGAGAGACTCCAGCAGCAGTTCACTGCTAATGATTCGGCTTCCGTGTGGAGAGGACTGAGGCAGATCACCAACTATCGGCCTCAGGCTCCTAAAGGTCAGGATGACAAAGCCCTTTGTCAGAGACTGTCCCAACACTATGCCCGTTTTGACACCTCGTCATCTGTGTCCAACTCCCCCCCTCCCTCCAGCTCCACAGCCTCCACATTCCCTACTTCATTTAAGGCACCCCCCCCTCCTCCCCCCCTCCCCTTATCATCAGTGAGCAGGATGTGCTCAAACAGTTCTCCAGACTGAACCCGCGCAAGGCCCCCGGCCCAGACGGCGTGTCTCCCTCCACCCTGAGACTCTGTGCGAAACAGCTGGCTCCTGTATTCACAGACATTTTTAACACCTCCCTTAAGTTATGCCACGTGCCATCCTGCCTCAAATCCTCCACCATCATCCCTGTCCCCAAGAAGCCACGGATCACTGGACTTAATGACTACAGACCTGTAGCGCTCACCTCTGTAGTCATGAAGTCCTTTGAGCGCCTGGTCCTGTCCCACCTCAAGTCCATCACCACCCCTCTCCTGGACCCGCTGCAGTTTGCCTACCGAGCCAACAGGTCTGTAGACGATGCAGTCAACCTGGCCCTCCACTCCATCCTGCAGCACCTGGACTCCCCGGGAACCTACGCCAGGATCCTGTTTGTGGACTTCAGCTCCGCATTCAACACCATCCGCCCCGCTCTGCTCCGGGACAAGCTGTCCCTGCTCAACGTGCCTGACTCCCTCTGCAGGTGGATCATCGACTTCCTGACGGACCGGAGGCAGCATGTGCGGCTGGGAAAGACTGTCTCAGACTATACTAGCATCAGCACCGGATCACCCCAGGGCTGTGTACTTTCCCCCCTACTCTTCTCCCTTTACACCAACTCCTGCACCTCCAGCCACCAGTCTGTCAAGTTGATCAAGTTTGCGGACGACACCACCCTCATCGGGCTCATCTCCAACGGCGACGAGTCCGCCTACAGGAGAGAGGTGGCCCAGCTGGCGTCCTGGTGCAGCAATAACAACCTGCAGCTGAACGCTCTGAAGACAGTGGAGATGATTGTAGACTTCAGGAAAGTCACTACTCCTCTGCCCCCCCTCACCCTCTCAGGCTCTCCCATCACCACTGCTGATTCCTTCCGCTTCCTAGGCACCACCATCACCAGGGACCTCAAATGGGAGCTGACCATCAGCTCACTCATCAAAAAAGCCCAGCAGAGGATGTTCTTCCTGCGGCAGCTGAGGAAGCTCAAGCTACCCACCAAGATGTTAGTGCAGTTCTACACAGCCATCATCGAGTCCATCCTCACCACCTCCATAACCGTGTGGTACGCAGGAGCCACTGCCAGGGACAGACTAAGGCTGCAGCGCGTCGTGCGCACTGCTGAGAAGGTGATCGGCTGCAAGCTCCCATCTCTCCAGGATCTGTACATCTCCAGGACCCGGAGGCGTGCTGGCCGGATCATAGCCGATCCCTCACACCCTGGTCACGTACTGTTTGCCCCCCTCCCCTCTGGTAGAAGACTTCGGTCCATCCAGACTAAAACCTCCCGTCACATGAACAGCTTCTTCCCCTCTGCCATTAGACTGCTGAACACTAAGTGACTCTCGTGCACCATGTACAGCAGCTCAACCAGACTCATGTCAATCATCACTGTTTTCTTCCTGCATTACCGACTGCACTATATAGTTCTCCACAGTATCTGCTGCTGGCTAATATATATTTTAACTGTTGACCAGTATCACTTAATCTTATCCTACACTTTATTACATGTATAGTTTATTTCTCTTATCTTATCATGTTTAATGTTGCAGCATTGTACCGAGACAAATTCCTAGTTTGTGTACTACATGAACAATGGCAATAAACCTGATTCTGATTCTGATTCTGATTCTGACCAACTCACTCTTTTCGAGTGATTCTCACTCTTTTTTTCCCTCTCTCTAACTCCACAAACCGTATTTCTCACTCCAAAATGAGTAAATTACTGTTAATTTTGTGTTGATTTTCTTCCAATTTTTCCCACAATTAGAGCTTTCAAAGCAGACTGAACATGTTCTAAAAGCTCCATCTGAAACAGTCTGTTTTCAGCCTTACATTAATAAGCCCGTAATGTAATTCATTAATTAAATTAACTTGCTATATGTTATGTCTGGAAACCCAGAGAGACTCACAGAGAGTGGTGCTGCTTTGAACACAAACTTTATTACACACAGTAATATGATATTTGATACAGGTCTACTGAGCACTGAGCTCCTATGTTGCTATCGGTGGAGAGAGAGCTAAGATGGCCGGGTTTTTCCCTACAGTATATAGGCTGACGTGATGACATCACCAGCCAGCTGCGTCATCACGCCGCTAACTGTTATAAATCCCTTGATAACACCCCCCCCCCCCCGAAAAACACAGACACATCGATCAATTGTTACCCTCCCCAATTTAGCATAAATAACAATGCAGTTCAACCCAGTTCATCACTCTAAGTGGCACTCTGTACAGCTGCATACGGTGTTGTGGTTGTAATGGTGTGGTACTCACATTTGCTGCTGGGCATCCACCAGGCTGTGGTGGTTCTGCTACATCCTGTTGGGTCACAGACTCTTCACCCAATGCTACAGTGGCAGTCCCTGGAGGCCAATGCTGGTCGCGGATCCTGAAGACGTCCGGCGTCTCTCCTGTGTCATTTACGGTCACGGACTCTTCACTCATTGGCTCAGCCATTGCTCCAGTAGACTGGTGCTGAGCGAGGATTCTGAAGAAGTCCGATTCTTTCTCACTTTCGTCTGGTGCTGGTTTAGGTTGGGGTAATGTGTTGCTGTTGTTGGTAACGAGACACGTGCTGGGCCACCTTCGGTCACCAGGATCCCCTTTCTCCACAAACTTCCTCTCCTGCAGCTCCACGGCGGCTGTCTGAAGCTCATGTCTGGTGAGGATCTGAGGCGAGTCCAGTCGCTGTCCTCTCTTGGGCAGTGTTCCTTCTGTGTGCACAGGATGGCTGTATTCTCATCGTCTCTGTTCCCGATAGATGCGGGCTCACTCTCCTGCAGCTCCACAGCAGCTCCTGGAGGCTCATGCTGGGCGAGAAACTGAGGCGAGTCCGGTCGCTGTTCTCCCTCTGTGTTGTGTTCATTCTCCATGTCATGTTCACCCCCTGTGCTGTGGCCACTGTCTGTGCTGTATTCTCCAGTTAGCTTGCCACAGATTAGCTCTGTGGTGCCCTGCAGTCCCGCAATGTCTAACTCGGGGCCCTCCCAAAATGGTGTGGGGTCGGCGGGCTCAGCAACCAGGGCAGCCATCTGCACCAGCAAAACTAGCTGCGGGGAACACGGGTGTGGTCCCGTCAGTTGCGGTGCCATCTGAGCCGTCATCTTCATCTGATAAAGTAACTCAGTTACTTTTGAAAAGAAGTAACTAGTAACTGTAATTAGTTACTATTTTTTAGTAACTTGCCCAACACTGATCAAAGCATGGCACCCTCTGCCCTGGAGGAACAACACCGATAAAGCATCCATCATAATGCGATTTGGCAACAGAAAACACAAGGTAGCTCTACTGAAACAGGGGAGGAAGCTGAAGGGATCAGACGTCTACATAAATGAACATCTCACAAAGAAAAATGCCGACATCACTAGGAAAGCACATTTCATGAGGAAACAGAAAAAAATACAGAAAACTTGGACCACATATTGGAAGGTATTTATTAGATTAAACGGTACCCCAGAGCAGGCCAAGGTTCTGGTTATCAAAGAAGTGGAGGATCTGGACAAACATCAGTGAGCTACAGTGAGGACTTTAAGCTAAAGAAATCATGACTGACACATTACACAGAAATGGCACAAGATATAAAAGATCATTCACCCGCATTTGGAGATGATTTACTACAGAGGATTTTTGATTCTGATAACCTAGAACTGAAAATATTTGGATACACTGAACATAACTCAAAGGACATGGAATGTGATAATGACCCTGGAAACAACTTTTACTCCAATTTGAATGATAACTGCTGCTATTATTCAGATGAACAATTCAACAAGGACATCAAAACAGAACATAGACAATCCATTATTCACTTTAACAGTAGAAGTCTGTATGCAAATTTTAATAAAATCAAGGAATATTTAAGACAGTTATCTCATCCATTTAACATAATCACCATAACAAAAACCTGGATCAATCCTGAGAAAGGTGTGGACTTTGAATTGAATGGATATACAGTATAAACTGTACTATAAGAATAGAGAGAACAAATGTGGAGGAGGTGTGGCCTGGTACATTGATAAAAGTCTTCATTTCAGAGTGGTAGAGATCATGGCAGCTTCATTTGAAGGTTTGCTAGAATGTTTGACTATTGAAATTTGTAGGGAAAAGGAAAAGAATGTGTTGGTTAGCTGCATATATAGAACACCTGGGTCAAAAATTGAAACTTTCATGGACTGGATAGAAGAAACAGTCACTTTATCACATCAAAAGATCATGTTTATATGTGGTGATTTTAATACAGATCTGTTAAATCAAAATAACCATAAACCCACTGAAGAATTTATTAATACAATGTATAGCTTAGGTTTTTAATAATAAGATCACCAGACCCAGCAGAATCACATCTCATTGTGCTACACTCATTGATAACATCTTTTCAAATAATATGAATAATAACACAAAAAGTGGATCTTTGATTAATTGTCTATGTTTATTGCACTGTCCCTGTCAAATAAACTAATCTACTACTACTATTATCAAGCAACGACATCAGTGACCACCTGCCAGTACTCCTAGTTTCTGACAATGATTATAGGAAAGAAAAGGAAAAAACAGTGTTTACAGTATCTCACAAAAGTGAGTACATCCGTCACATTTTTGTAAATATTTTATTATATCTTTTCATGGGACATCACTGAAGATATAACACTTTGATACAATGTAAAGTAGTCACTGTACAGCTTGTATAACCGTGTAAATTTGCTGTCCCCTCAAAATAACTCAGCACACAGCCATTAATGTCTAAACTGCTGGCAACAAAAGTGAGTACACCCCTAAGTGAAAATGTCCAAATTAGCCATTTTCCCTCCCCGGTGTCATGTGACTCATTAATGTTACAAGGTCTCAGGTGTGAATGGTGAGCAGGTGTGTTAAATTTGGTGTTATCGCTCTCACACTCCTTCATACTGGTCACTGGAAGTTCAACATGGCACCTCATGGCAAAGAACTCTGAGGATGTGAAAAAAAGAATTGTTGCTCTACATAAAGATGGCCTAGGCTATAAGAAGATTGCCATCACCCTGAAACTGAGCTGCAGCACCGTGGCCAAGACCATACAGTAGTTTAACAGGACAGGTTCCTCTCGGAACAAGCCTAGCCATAGTCGACCAAAGAAGTTGAGTGCACGTGCTCAGCATCATATCTGTCATGAACCAAGCTGGATTTTTCGGGCTCTGTTCTGACTTGCAGTGGCTCAAGTTACTTTTGTATTATGTTATCCTTTGTGTTTTGCTGGTTTTGGTTATTTTGCTGTGCCTGTAGCCACTGCTCTGATCGGCAGCTGCCAGGCTGCCTCCTTGACCTACTTTCTGGCAGCGTGCTCTGACAGTTTGCCGATTCAGCCACGCCCTCCCCCCCCCCCCCCCGTCCCGACAGTCTGCTGGTGCCGATTACCTTGTTACGTTCGCCTAGGTGTGCCTAATTGTTCCGGCCAGCAATGCCTGTACTTAAGTGACCTGTCACCAGTCAAGCATTGCTTGAAACATTACATTTTTGTAATGTTTCTGAACTGTTGAAAATTGTGAAGTTTGCAGATGACACAACTGTTCTGGGTACTGGTGAAGATCTACAGCAACTTTTGAACATAATCACTACTGAATTCAGTAAAATAAAGGCCAGCTCGGTGGAGCAGTGGTTAGCACTGTGGCAGCAAAGTAAGAAGGTTGTGGGTTCGATCCCACCCCCTGACTATCGGTGACCTTTCTGTGTGGAGTTTGCATGCTCTCCCTGTGTTTACGCCGGGTGCTCCAGTTTCCTCCCACAGGCAAGGCCAAAAACATGCAAGTTAGGTTAATTGGAGACTCTAAAGTGGCCCTAGATGTGAATGTGTGTTTGAATGGTCAAGGGGTTGGTGCCGCACCATGGCTGCCTCATCCACCCACGTGGATGCCCTGAATTTCCCTCTGGGATTAATAAAATACACAAAAAAAAGAATGGTTTAATAAAAATAAATTATTAAATTTGAACAAAATAAAATTCATGTTAATTGGAAATGATAAGGCAAATATTCAAGCAAAGATGCAGATAGATAAATTCAATATTGAAAGAATTCAAGACAATAAATTTTTAGGTGTGATTATAGATGAAAAAATTTGCTGGAAACCTCACATTAAATACATACAAGCTAAACTGTGGGCAGCGCGGTGGCGGAGTGGTTAGCACTGTGGCAACACAGAAACTCACCCTTGGCCGGGGGATCCTGGGTTCAATCCCAGCCCCCGACCAACAGTGATCTGTGTGGAGTTTGCATGTTCTCCCCGTGTCTGCATGGGTTTACTCCGGGATTTTCTCCGGTTTCCTCCCACATGCCAAAAACATGCAGGTTAGGTTAATTGGCATCAACTGGGGATTCTAAATTGTCCTTTGGTATGACTGTGAGTGAATGGTTGTCTGTCTCTCTGTGTTGGCCCTGCGATGGGCTGGCAATCTGTCCAGGGTGTACCCTGCCTCTCGTCCAAAGATGCTGGGATAGGCTCCAGCCCACCCACCCCCACCCCACCCCCGTGACCCGAAAGGATTAAGCGGAAGAAGATGGATGGATGGATGGAAGCTAAACCGTCTAGAAGTATTTTGGTCATGAGCAGAACAAAGCACATACTGGATCAGAAATCACTCGATACTTTGAATTGTTCACTGGTTTTTACCATGCTAGTACATACCCGTACATACCCATCCATGCTCATAGAAACCAAGTATAAGCAAGTATTTCTGTATGGCCGTTGCTGAAGGGTCTCCTCCCGTCTGAGATGGTTGTGTTGTTCACAGTCATGCCTGCGGCATACTGCTCGAACCTGAGGTGTTTCATCTTCACGGCTTCTTTTCTGATGTGCAGCAGTTCTCCTCACTCTATTGCTCTCCATCTGGTGAGTCTTCTTGTTCTTCTTCTTCTTTGTTCAGACCACTGGTTGAGGGATAGGTGCACTGTAATTCCAGTTCATGGACAGGATCATGAAAATAGATCTGAGCAAAAAGTGGCTTTTGACCCTGTTCAGGAAGACCCGTGCATGCCCATCGAAACCCAGAAACTGGAGCACCCGGAGAATATCAGCACTTTGCTTGGCATTTTACACATTTGTAGTGTAGACTGCCATTCTTCATGGGTACTGCTTCGAATGGGTGTGGTTTAAAGTAGTGTGTCCTATTCTTAATGGGGTGACAGACTGACATACTGACAGAGATTTCTTGAATTTATAGAGTGCCTTCTGCCTTACTGAGTGAGATTTCCAGATTTACTGCTTCGAATGGATGTGGTTTAGTGTGTCCTATTCGGTGTCAGCTTCTGTGTGCCTTGCCTGGCATGCAGCGCTGGCAGCCAGCCGATTATTCCGCATGTCCTCGGTCTCAGCTTGTCTGTGCCTTCTGGTGTGCAGCGTTGCTCGCTTTGTGGCCATTTCAGGCTTCAAGTGACTCAGCATATGCATGGCGCACTGCCACACGTTTCCTGTCTGTGCACCCCTTGTCTGTCATACTGTATGACGTGCTTGAACCTCAGGTGTTTCATCTTCATGGCATCTTTTGTCACGTGCAACACAGTCATGCCTGGGAGGTACTGCTTGAACCTCAGCTGTGTCATCTTCACGGGATCTTTCCTGACGTGCAGCAGTTCTCCTGTGGTTGGCAACCAGCTTACAGGTGCATTACCACCACGTACTTCACTCTATATCATCACTCTATCTAGTCAGGAGCTATAGACCAGCAGTTCTCTTCTTCTTCTTCTTCTTCTTCTTCTTCTTCTTCTCTCTGTTACTGGCAGATAGCAAACAATTGAAAGGTACATACTGCCACCTACTGTACAAGAGTATGCAACATTATGTCATCTGAGCCCGACCCCTAACATAAGATAAGCCTTTATTAGTCCCACAATGGGGAAATTCCAGGATTGCAACAGCACAGGGATAGCAACACTCAGAGCAATAATGTAGAAGATAAGCAAATAAGAGCAGTGAATATACTACATAGGTATGTACACATAAATATAAAAATATATATACACAGTGCGGAGCATTGTAGCTAGATGGAATAAACAGCATAACCATCTATTTAGTTACCCTACATGGTATGAATATGTACCCATATATATTGTCACCCTCCATAGTGACTGATATTGTCCTAGTATTGCATCTTCTGCATTCAGTACTATTAGGTTGTCACGTTTTTTGCTATCTCTGCGAGCAGCCCTGCTTAGGTTATACAGTCTGACAGCCGTAGGTAGGAAGGACCTGCAAAACCTCTCAGTCGCACACCTAGGATGATGTAGTCTACTACTAAATGAGCTTCTCAGTGCGTTCAGTATGTCCTGCATGGGGTGGGACTCGGACTCCAGCAGAGATGACAGTTTAGCCACCATCCTTCTCTCTCCTATCTCCTCCACTGGGTCAAGGCATTGCCCCAGGACAGAGCTAGCTTTCTTGATTAGTTTGTTCAGTCTCTTCCTATCAGCTGCTGTAATGCCGTTGCCCCAGCAGACCACTCCAAAAGTGATGGCTGATGCCACCACCGTGTCATAGAATGTGTTCAAGAGCACCCCTTGTACACCAAAAGACCTGAGCCTCCTCAGTAGGAACAGCCTGCGCTGTCCCTTCTTGTAGAGTGCGTCGGTATTGTGTGACCAGTCTAGTTTATTGTTCAGATGAACACCCAGGTACTTATAGGATGTCACCATCCCAATGTCTGTTCCCTGGATGTTTACTGGTGCTGTGAGGGGTTGTCCTTGCCCGCGGCAGTCCACCACCAGCTCCTTAGTTTTCCTCGCGTTGATCTGGAGGCAGTTCCGATGGCACCAGTCCACGAAGTCCTGGATAAGTCCTCTGTACTCAGCTTCATCTCCGTTGGAGATGAGGCTGACGATCGCAGAGTTGTCAGAGAACTTCTGTAGATGGCAGTGTGTTGTGTTGTGTGAGAAGACCGCAGTATAAAGGGTGAACTGGAAGGGAGCCAAAACCGTTCCCTGGGGGGCCCCCGTGCTACCATGATCGTGTCGGACACACAATCCCGGGTTCTCACAAACTGTGGCCGGTCAGTGAGGTAGTCCAGGATCCACGATGACAGGTGCTGGTGCGCCCCTGCGCACAGCAGCTTGCCCTTCAGGATCATCAGTCGGATGGTGTTGAAAGCACTGGAGAAGTCAAAGAACATGATCCTCACCGCGTTCCCGGGCTTCTCCAGGTGGGACAGGGAACGGTGAAGGAGGAAGGTCACTGCATCCTCCACCCCAATGCCTTGCTGGTAGGCGAACTGGAGTGGATCCATTGCTGGTCCCACCAGGGGGCGGAGGTGAGCAAGGAGCAGTCTCTCCAGGGTCTTCATCATGTGAGATGTCAGGGCCACTGGTCTGTAGCTGTTCAGGTCTTTGGGGTGGGAAGTCTTTGGTACAGGTACCACACAAGATGTTTTCCACAACTGTTGTACCCTCCCCAACTTCAGCCTCAGGTTGAAGATGTGCTATACAATCCCACACAGCTGGTCTGCGCAGGACTTGAGGAGCTTTGCGCTGATGCCGTCCGGTCCCGAGGCCTTCCTCGCCTTGATCTTCCTCAGCTCCGTCCTCATCTGGTCTTAGTGAGGGTCAGGTTGGGGGGCTGTGTGCTGGGAGTGGGGGGGGGGGGGTGTTAGTGGAGTGGGGTCTGGACAGCAGGTCTCGATGACTTTAGTGACAGCAGTGGTTGGTGTGCAATCGGGGGGGAGGGCGGTTGGTCAAACCTATTAAAAAACAGGTTCAGATTGTTTGCCCACTCCCTGCCTCCCGTGGCCTGGGAGGAGGTATCCTGTAGGCCAGAGATGGTTTTGAGGTTTCTCCAGACCCCGCCAATGTCGATCTGTTGCAGCTTGTCCTCCATCTTCTTCCTGAAGCTGTCCTCTGATCTTCCTCCACAGCTCCCTCTGTACAGACTTCAGCATCTCCCTGTTCCCTGACCTGAAGATCTTCTTCTTCTCTCTCAGAAGTGTTTTAATCTCAGGGTTGATCCAGGGTTTGTTGTTCGAGCAACACCGTATGGTCTTGGTGGGTACGGTGTTGTCCACACAGAAGTTGATGTAGTCCGTGATGGTGTGAGTGAGGCCATCGATGTCCTCACCATGTGGACTGCAGAGCTGCTCCCAGGCAGTGGCTTCAAAACAGTCCTTTAGAGCGTCCATTGCCTCCTCAGACCATAACTTCACCGTGTGCATGACCGGAGGTTGTCTGTGTACTAGGGGTTTGTACACCGGCAGGAGATGAACCAAGTTGTGATCCGATCTCCCGAGTGGGGGGAGTGGTGATGAGGTGTACGCCTCCTTAGTGTTTGCATAGAATAAGTCCAATGTTCTATTGTCTCTAGTATGGCATGTGACATACTGGGTGAATGTGGGTAGAATGGGGGGCAGTGAAATATGGTTGAATGAATATGACTTAATCCTGTGTTATTTAAAAAAGAGAAAAGAGCCCTTCTTGTGATTCTTATTGCCTCTCCATCTCCATCTGTTCCCAGAATCCCAGTTAAATCCCATTCCCTACCGGCCTCTTGAACTTCATTTTCCATCATCTGTCTTTCATTTCCATATTTGTGACAGTGTAATAAAATGTGCTCGACATTTTATTACACTGACATTGACATTTACATTTATTTATTTAGCGAATGCAAAGTCCTTAAGCCAAGCAGTTGCCTCCTGGTTTGCTTGTATGGAGGGTGTGTAATCCTCCTTCCAGTCTTTGGAGCGGGCAAGCCTCTATGATGTGTTCCATAGTTTGCTCCTCTCCACATGCGCACAGTGGGCTAGGGCTACTGCCCCATCTGTGAAGGCTGGCCAAGCAGGGGCCATGTCCAGTCCTGAAGCGATTGAGTGTAGACCACTGTCTCCTTGGGAGGTTGGTGCCCGGGACTGTTGGTTGGGGTTTATCACCAGCTGTTTGTTTGGGACCTCCTTGGTTTCCCATTCCTCTTGCCAAGCTGTCTGGATGGTAAAGTCAGCTGGGGGAGGGTTTTTCCAAATCGGCCGTCTGGATGAAAGTCGGGCAGTGGGTGGGGTGTAGATATCTGCATGAATTGGTAAGTGAGGAAAATCTTTAACTTTTTGGAGCATCCTTTGAGTTAATGCTGCTCGCCGGATGTGTGGAGGGGCTATGTTTGACAGTACAGAGAGCCAGGGGAGTGGTGTTGAGCGGATTGTTCCAGTTATAGTTCTCATGGTTGAGTTGAGCTGGGTGTCTACATGGTGTGTGTAAGATGACCTGGACCAGACAGGGGCACAATATTCTGCTACAGAGTATGAAAGGGCCAGTGCTGAGGTGCGCAGGGTGGAGACTGCCGCCCCCCATTTTGCACCAGCGAGCTTGCAGAGCAGGTTGTTTCGTACTTTCACCTTAGCAGCCGTCCCCTTTAGATGTTCCTTGAAGGATAAGGTCCTATCAAGGGTCACTCCAAGATAAGTTGGATTTGGGGCATGCTTAAGCTTGAGTCCGCTCAGGTGGATGTTTAGTTCTCTGGCAGCTTTTGCATTGTGGAGATGAAATACACTGGAGACGGTTTTTGCTGGGCTTGGTTTTAGGCGCCAGATTTTGCAGAACTGGTCCAGTTTAGCAAGATCTTCCGTGAGCACCCGTTCCAGTGGTTCAAAGTCTGGTGCTTGGAATGCCAAACAGATGTCGTCTGCATAGATGAATTTGCGGGATTTTGTAGTAGGCAGGTCGTTTATGTAGAGGTTGAACAGAGTTGGAGTTGGACATTTACATTGTCATTGTCATTTACAATGACATTTTCTCCTGTGGAATCAGCTGCCAATCTGGATTCGGGAGTCAGACTCGATCTCTGTTTTTAAGAATAGAGCTAAAACCTACCTTTTTGATATAGCCTACAATTAGGGAGGGATCATGTGTTTCTGAACCCTCCCTTAGTTATGCTGCTAATAGGTTTAGTCAGCCGGGGGACCTCCAGTAATGCACTGGGCCTCACTCCTTTTCTCACTCTCAATGAAATATTTTTTTTGCTGGTCATTAACATTTGTTTGTTCTCTCCCATAGATTGAGTCCCCATCGTGCTGTTTGCTCTCTACATGTCTGTTCTTTTCTTCTTCTCGATCCCCTCACCCTCCAGCCAGTCGCAGCAGATGACTGCCCCTCCCTGAGCCTGGTTCTGCTGGAGGATTCTTCCTGTTAAAAGGGAGTTTTTCCTCTCTACCGTCGCCAAGTGCTTGCTCACAGGGGATCGCCTGATTGATGGGGTCTTTCTGCAACTGTGGGGGTTCCCCTTACAGTTGATAGTGCTATGAGATGACTGTTGTTGTGAAATGGCGCTATATAAATAAAGTTGAATTGAATTGAATTGAATTTTCTTTTACTCCACATTCCCCATGGTGAATAAAGTGCCGTTTAAACCTACGTGATCCAGTCTAAGTCTTGCCATAATGATGTCTTCCCTCCTTTTGGTTGTTATATAATTCTTTATTGCAATAGATTTTTGTATTCTGTAATATGGTCTACCTTTATGACCTTCATCCCATCTTTTTTGCCATAGCTCAGTTCCTTTTTTCTTGATTACTGCTTTCCCTTCACCTTGTCCATGAGACAATGGTATAGTTACCTCTTTTCCAAGAGCGCTTTTTGCTAATTTGTCTGCACAGTCATTCCCTTTCAACCCTTCATGTACAGGAACCCGACAAAACTGAACTGCTCCACCACCCCTGTGTACCCTAAATAAACTGTGATATAGCTCAATTACCAAGTCTTCCCTTGTAGATTTTAGTGTCTGTATGGTTTTTAACGTTGCAAGTGAATCCGTGCACACCACCACCCGGTCCGGTGTGAGAGTCTGTAAACTAACACCTTCTCCATCCATTTCCCTAAGTGTGACATTAATGCTATTGGCCTGTAGGTGCCTGGATGAGCTGAATCTTTCCCTGGCTTATTAAATGGTAAAATTACAGCCTTTTTCTGCCCACTTGGGATAACCCCCTCCTACCATACTCTGTTAAACAATTTCAGCACCAGTTGCATTGATTGCATAGGCAACTTCCGGAACATAGCATAGTTTAACTGATCATATCCTGGAGCTGTGTATCCACTATCTTGCAAAGCTCTCTTAAGCTCTGACATTGTGAGCTCGAGGTCTAACGCAGTCATATCCTCTTTCACTTCATTTTTTAAGTTTGCATTTTCTCTGAGCTTATGCTGCCTTCGCTGTCTATGACTCTCACCAAGATGGTCTCCTCTATGCACTGCTGCAAATGCTCTACCTAGGACTTCTGCCTTTTCTTTGTCTGATACAGCCATCTTGTCCCCATCCACTAAAGCTGGAATTTTAACTGATACCCTTTTCCCATTCATTTTTTTAAACATACCCCAGACATCACCTAGTTCTGTTTTCCTAACAAGGGTGGAACAAAATTCTCTCCATGTTGACCTTTTCCTGTTTTTAATAATTCTTCGAGCTACTGCCCTTTTCTTTTTGTACTCTAAAGTTTTCACTAGTCATATTCTTCCTCAGCTCTCTGAATACCTTGTTTCGCTCTTTTACTGCAATACTACATTTGTCATTCTACCAGGGTACAACCTTCTTCCTACCCTGTGTTGTTTTCTTAGGTATACTTGCTATTGCAGCATTCAGAATATGGTTGGTTACCTGACTTGAACACTCCTCTATGCCACCTTCTAATGTTACCACATGACACGATTGAACACAGTATTGCCTGAATTTTCCCCAATCCAGCAGTTCTCCTCACTCTATTGCTCTCCATTTATGTAACGTGTGGTTAATCTATATGACATCATAAAGACATCAAGGCCGGCGTCATAGGACACAACATCATAGGTAGCCAGTCGTAAAATACATCAAGGCTGGCATTGTGAATGATGGTCTATATGACATCATAAAGACATCAAGGCAGGCATCATAGGACAGTATCATAGGCAGCCAGTCCTATTGCCTAGGACAGCATCGCATACTGTATATGACGGCATTGCAAGTCCTATGTAGCCTGAGATCATAGGATCACCATAGGACATCATGCAGTCATCATAGGCAGGCATCATAGGACACTACGTCATAGGTAGCCAGTCCTATTGCCTATATGACGGCATTGCCTTTATGACATCATCGCTAGTCCTATGTTGCTGGAGATCATAGGATCAACATAGGACATCAGGCAGTCCTATCGCCTATATGACGGCATCGCCTATATGATGGCATGGCGAGTCCTATGTAGCCTGAGATCATAGGATCATCATAGGACATCATGCAGACATCATAGGCAGGCATCATAGGACACTACATCATAGGTAGCCAGTCCTATTGCCTATATGACGGCATCGCCTATATGACATCATCGCAAGTCCTATGTAGCCTGAGCTCATAGGATCATCATAGGACATCAGGCAGACATCATAGGCCTTCCTATGATGTCCTATGATCGTGACAGACAGACAGACACACAGATTTCTTAAATTTACAGAGTGATTTAAATTGTTCAGAAGTTTGGTGAAATATATATAAAAGTTCATTACAGCCACTTGTTATTTTACAAAAAAGAGCAATAAGAATCAACCAAAATGCTGGTTTCTGTGATCACACATTTTTTAAATTATTTTTATAGTCTAAAATTTTGAAACTATTTGATCTGGTGGAATATAAAACTGCAATAATAATGTACAAAGTAAGGAACAATTTACAGCCAGTCAACATCCAAAACATGTTCTTTGAAAGACAAAAGGGTTATCATTTAAGGGGAGAGTTGCTTTTAAAGACAGTGGGTTCACGAACAACAAAGAGAAGTTTTTGCGCTTCGTTCTGTGGGGTTAATGTCGTGTTCTGCCCTTCGGGCAGATGAGGTTTCAGAAACAAGACCCATGAGCACAGGCAGGATTATGGCGCACACAATAATTTATTAACAGAAATACTTTGGACAAAGACAATGCAGCACGGGTGCTGAACTCAAAACTAGCAAAGCAAACTTGCATGGCACAATTTATCCACACACACTGGGGAAACAATGACGACGACGCCAGACAGAGCACATGCACACATTCACATAAATAGGGTAAGTGATAATTACAAACGTGAGACAGCTTGGGCGGACAATCAAGGGCAGTAGGTGAGGAAAACAAGACGGGCAGGGCTACACTAACAATCATAGACAAAGCATGCAAAGGAGACATCACAATGAAAATGCAGGACAACATCATCACTCTGTCGTCGTCAGCCTCCGTCGGTCTATGATGACCATGGAAGAGAATCCTAAACGTCTACTTTGCTGGAACAGCACCGCCTGTGGCTGAACAGGCCGATGCGCGAATGGCAGTCCCTGTCACACAGGTCGCACTTGTGGGTGGTCTCGGTGCTGCTGGGTCTGTGGTGGTTCTTCCTGCGGGTCCTTTTTTCATCTGCTGCAGCAGTCAGTCTCTCTTCATCCGCCTTGAGCTGTCTGGTCAGGGTGCCTCTCCATTTGGAGCGGTCTGTTGCAAGGTCCTCCCAGCACTCTGTGTTGATCTCCAGGGCCTTCATGTCTCTCTTGCAGACGTCTCTAAAGCGCAGCTGTGGGCGGCCAGCATCTCTCCTGCCAGTTGCCAGTTCTCCGTAGAGGACGTCTTTGGGGATTCTGCCATCCTCCATACGGTGAACATGGCCTAGCCAGCGGAGCCTGCGCTGCCTGAGTAGAGTGAACATGGAGGGAAGGCCGGCGCGGGACAGAACTTCTGTGTTGGGCACTTTGTCCTGCCAGGATATGTCCAGGATGTGGCGAATGAAGCGCAAGTGGAAGGAGTTCAGTCTCTTTTCCTGCTGGGCGTATGTTGTCCACGTCTCACTCCCATAGAGCAGTGTGCTGATGACGCAGGCGTTGTACACTGCCATCTTCGTCTTGACAGAGAGTTTGGGATTCTCCCACACTCGTGTGGTGAGGCGAGCGAGTGTGAAGGCTGATTTCCCAATCCTCTTGTTGATCTTTGTATCAAGGGAGAGGTTGTTGCTGATCGTGGACCCCAGGTACGTGAACTGATTCACGACCTCCAGCTCGTAGTCGTCGATGGTGATGGTTGGTGGTGCTTCCGTGCCTTGTGCCAAGACGTTAGTCTTCTTAAGGCTGATGGTAAGCCCGAAGTCCTTGCATGCCTGAGAGAAGTGGTCCATCAGGGTCTGAAGCTCCTGCTGTGTGTGGGTCGCGACTGCAGCGTCGTCTGCGAACAGCATGTCTCTGATTAGAGCCTCGCGTACTTTGGTTCTGGCTTTCAGGCGGGTGAGGTTGAAAAGCCTGCCGTCAGATCTTGTGTGCAGGTAGATTCCCTCTGTTGCTGTGCTGAAGGCATGCCTCAGGAGCATAGCAAAGAAAATCCCAAAGAGGGTTGGCGCAAGTACACAGCCCTGTTTCACTCCGCTGCGTATGTTGAATGGCTCTGAGACGTTGCCATCGTGCTGCACTATCCCCTGCATGTTGGTGTGAAACGATTCGATGAGGCTTTGCAACTTTGGTGGGCATCCTATCTTTGGCAGGATCTTGAAAAGGCCCTCTCTGCTGACCAGATCGAACACTTTGGTGAGGTCGATGAAGGCAACGTACAGGGGCATGTTCTGTTCTCTGCATTTCTCCTGGAGTTGGCGGATGGAGAATATCATGTCTACCGTCGATCGCTCAGCGCGGAAGCCACACTGAGACTCGGGGTAGACACGTTCGGCAAGCTTCTGTAGACGAACGAGAACAACTCGTGCGTAGACTTTGCCAACAACGCTGAGGAAGGAGATGCCCCTGTAGTTGTTGCAGTCGCTTCTCTCCCCTTTGTTTTTGTAGAGGGTGATGATCTTGGCGTCCCTCATGTCCTGTGGTACGGCACCTTCCTTCCAACACTGGCAGAGGACGTCATGCAATGGCAGCAGTAGGGCGGTCTTGCAGTGCTTGATCAGGTCAGGGGGTATGCCATCGTTGCCGGGTGCCTTGCCAGCGGCCAAGCTATCAATGGCCTTGCTGAGTTTGTCGATGGTTGGCTCGGCGTCAAGTTCGTCCATGGATGGCAGGCAGTCGATGGCATCAAGGGCTGACGGTGTCACGGTGTTCTGTCTGGAGTAGAGGTCGGAGTAGTGTTCCACCCATCTCTCCATCTGCTTGTTCTTTTCTGTGATCATCTCCCCAGTGGAGGATTTGAGGGGGGCCATCTTGCTCTGAGCCGGACCAAGTGCTTTCTTGATGCCATCGTACATACCACGGATGTTCCCTGTTATGGCAGCGGTTTGAATGTCTTGGCTGAGCTGAGTCCAGTACTCGTTGGCACAGCGCCGAGCAGTCTGCTGAACTTTGCTTCTCACAGCCCTGAGAATCTGGAGATTCTTCTCGTTTGGGTACTTCTTGTACTCAGCAAGTGCTGAGCACTTGGCTTCAATGACGGGGGTCATCTTGGTCAACTTGGCATCAAACCAGTCCTGTGACTTCGAGGTCTTCCTCCCAAAGGTAGCCAAGGCTGTGCGGTGGATGGTGTTTCGCAGCTCTTCCCACTTCTGCTTTGCAGATTCTCCTTCTTGTGGTACACCAAGTTCCTTCTCAAAGGTGGAGGCAAACTGCTCAACAAGTTCTGGTTGAGCCATCTTGCTGGTGTCAATCAGTGCCTTTCCAGGCTGTCTAGCACGATGGAATTTGTTCAGCTGCAGCTTGACCTTGCAACACACCAATGAATGGTCTGTGTCGCAATCTGCACTCTGGAACGAACGGGTGATTAGCACGTTCTTCAGTGAGGTGCGCCTGGTCAGGATCAAGTCCAGCTGGTGCCAGTGCTTTGAGCGTGGATGTTGCCAGGAAACCTTGTGTTGGGGCTTGGTCTTGAAGAACGAGTTTGTGATGCACAGATCATGATATGTGCAGAACTCGAGCAGCCGCTGTCCGTTGTCGTTCATTCTGCCCACGCCAAAAGGTCCAAGACAGGAGGGCCAGGAGTCGTGGTCAGCACCCACTCTGGCATTGAAGTCTCCAAGGAGAATGAGTTGTTCAGAGTTGGGGATGGTCCTGACAGTTGTTGCGAGATTCTCGTAGAACTCGTCTTTTGTCTCTGGTGTGGCTGTCAGTGTTGGGGCATACACACTGACGAGGGTGACTGGGCCTTGAGTGGTGTTCAGGCGGAGGGTAAGGAGTCGTGCAGAGCCAGTGCTGCCCGGTTCCACCATCTTCAACAAGGTGTTCTTCACTGCGAAGCCCACTCCATGTTCCCTGTGTTCGTCACTGCCCTTTCCCTGCCAGTAGAACGTGTAGTCCTTCTCTCTCAGTGTGCCTGCATCAGCCAACCGTGTTTCCTGGAGAGTGGCGATATCCATTCCCAGTCTCTTCAGCTCATTATTGATGATGGCAGTCTTCCTGGTGTCGTTGATGTCCTTGAGGTTAGCAGAGAGTCCTGTCATCATAGTGCGGACGTTCCAAGTTCCCAGTTTTAGAGTTGGTCTCTTTTGTTTTATTGTCTTGCCTGGTGCGAAGGTTCTCAGCCTGCTGTTCGGATTTCTCCTCATCCCCATGCACCCAATGAGGAAAGCAAGCTGTGGTGGGACAACACCTTATTGGCTGGGGGCTGCCCAGCTTGAGGCGGGCGGTAGCTGTCCAGTGAGATCCGATGATCCCTCCCACCGTCGGGAACAACCCCTGGCGCCGTGCTCTACACCAATTGAGCGGTGGCTTATAACCGGTAACTGTCATTCCCCGTGTTTTGTCTATGCCAAAGGCGAAGCTGGAGTGTCCTCTCCAGTGATCCGGTGTTCTACCTTCCAGCGTTGGGTGTTGGTAGGATTCAAGCCAGGGCAGGAAGTTATGGAGGACAAGATGTTGCCCATGCAGCATGCCCCCCCCACGTCACTGATGAATCCAAAGGAACAGCAGGGCTGCTACAGTTTGGCACCAGCGCCGTTGCAGGAGCTGCCAGAACGATGTTGAGCACAACATAGAACTGCCTTAGGGGCTCCAACTCCAGATTTTTCCTCAGGGTTGACTCCCGAAGCCTTTCCCGTGACCGGATATGCCGCAAGGCAGCGGAGGTTTGAAATCAGGGTTTACCTTCCCCTAGATGGGCTACCTTCCCAGGTTGACAAGCCACCATCTACCCGAAGCATCTGGTTTTAAGGCGCCAGAGATCCGCCCTCGCCCCTTCTCCTATTAGTAAAAGCAGTTCCGCCGGGCTTAGAGACTAAACCACACGGGCAGGCTAGGAGTTGGACTTAGTTGTCAGAGGCTTTTCGAGACGCACGCCATAAGGAGCATTTTATGAGCACTGGGAGCTTAACCCCAGTGCCGCTCCTGGCTATGACAACCTTGGAACTATCACTCTATAAATCACTATAAATTCAAGAAATCTGTGTGTCACATTTATAGGACATCATAGGACAGCCTATGATGTCTGCCTGATGTCCTATGATGCATCATAGGCCGACCTATGCTCTCAGGCATCATAGGATTTGCGATGCCGTCATAAAGATATTTGCGATGCCATCCTATGATGACTATATGATGGCACATAGACAGATAGGCATCATAGGACTGTTTATATGACAGCATATAAACAGACAGGCATCATAGGACTCGCGATGCCGTCATAAAGATATGATGTCTATGACGGCACGCTGTGTGTGTGTGTGTGTGTGTGTGTGTGTGTGTGTGTGTGTGTGTGTGTGTGTGTGTGTGTGTGTGACGGTCATAGGACTCACTATGACATCATCAAAGATCATCATTGAACAAGTGGTGACGTCAAAGATCAAAGGCATTTTTCACCATGGTTACTGTTGCTATGATGTCATACAGACGTCGTAGTCACACTGTAATGTCAGAACACACTACAGGCATGCAGAAATGCTTGCTTAACCATGTCAAAGATCAAAGGCAGGCATCACCATGGTTACTGTTGCCATGGTAACAATAACTTTCTCCGGGCGTGCAGAAATGCTTGCTTACACCTGCTTTTTATGGGCACGCAGAAATACTTGCTTATACTTGGTTTCTACGGACATGCACTAGTCACTCTATAAATTCAAGAAATCTCTGTGTCTGTGTGTGTCTGTATGTCTGTGTGTCTGTCATGTTTATAGGACATCATAGGACGGCTTATGATGTCTGCCTGATGTCCTATGATGCATCATAGGCCGTCCTATGATCTCAGGCAATATAGGACTTGCGATGCCATCATAAAGATATTCGAGATGCTGTCATAAAGATATTCGCGATGCCGTCATAAAGATATAATGTGTATATGACGGCACATAGACAGATAGGCATCATAGGACTGTCTATATAGACACTGTGTATATAGACACAGGTAATCAACATAACACAGAACAGTAACAAGTAGGAGAAGAAGTAACAAGCAGGGGCAAACAGAGACGGCAGGGCATGGTTACAGAAAACGGGATGGGTGGGGCTGCACAGATAATCACACACAGGGGACCAGAGGGAAGACAACACCAAGGCAATAATGATAATGATAATGATGATAATAATAACAATAATACTGATAGACTTAAACTAAGAGGAAGACCAATGAAGAAATAAATATGCAAGACAGAATAAGAATAATAACAATAATACCAACCCAGGATAAAAAATAATAAGGTGAAATACAGAAAATCCCAAATTAAAGCAAGGATGTGGGCTGGGACCCATGCCCTGGAGACAAGGAATATCACTCTATATATAATTCAAGAAATCTCTGTCTGTCAGGATGTCATAATGTCACGATCATAGGACTCGCTAAAAGATCATAGGACTTGCTACGAGATCAAAGGTAGGCTTCACTCATGATCATAGGACTCGCTATGACATCATCAAAAATCAAAGGCAGGCATTACTTATGATCATAGCACTCGCTATGACATTATCAAAGATCAAAGGCAGGCATCACAGATCAAAGGCAGGCATCAATGAACGAGTGGTGATGTCAAAGATCCAAGGCAGGTTTCACCGTGGTCGCTGTTGCCATGGTAACAGCAACTTTCTATGGGCATGCAGAAATATTTGCTTACACTTGCTTTCTATGGGCATGCACGGGCATGCACAAATATGCACTAGTACAGAGAAATACAGAGAGGGCAGTGGCTAGGGATATGGAAAACATGGGGAGTTGGAACAATAGGTAAACAGATATACATACAGACCCAGGGCCAAACAGAAGAAGGCACAGAGGACAATTAATGCAAATGATAATCATAATAATAATGATGATACTGTGAAAAGGCAAAGACTAAAATGAACATAAAGTGTGGGCATAGTCCGTGGCCGTGCCCCGATTATGAAATAACCCCCCCCCCCTTTAAGGGGTGGATTCCAGATACCCCTAAACAAAAAAACATAGTAACACCAAAACGGATGGGGGGAGGGGTTAAGGCACGGTGGGAAAACAGGAAGATAAGCAAGGGCAACAATGTCCATCAGGTGGTTGGCCAAAGACCCACGACCACCAGTAGGAGAAATATGACGGTCTACCAGAGCCCAAGGCCCACCAGACAAACACGGCATGTCGGGTGGCCTACCAAAGTCCAAGAGCCACCAGATGGGTGAACACGGTGCTGAGGGAGCGCCAAACTCAGGAGCCTTTAACATGGGAGCTAACATAGAAGTTCCTTGCTCAGGAGATAATGACAACATAGGAACATTAAACTCGGGAGATAATGATAACACAGAGACTTTAACCTCAGGAGGTGACAACATGGAACCTTGAACCTTAGGAGGTAAATACATGGAAATTTCACACTCAGGAGATGACAGAAATTTTAAACTCAGGAGATAACATAGAAGCATTTTGATCTGGAGATAACATTGGAGCTTTTTGCTCTGAGGACCACAACATAAAATCTGTGAGCTCAGCAGATGGTAATAGTGGAGCTCTTTTCAAAGAAAATAACAGAAGTCTCTCACTCTAGAGGTAACAACAGAGGAGTCTTTTGCTCTAGCGACAGTACCTGAGAGACCTTCGGCACAGGGGTCAACAGTGACTGAGGAGCAGCGACCCCACTGGGAGATGATTGCGGAGTGCTGACTACACTGGAAGATGAACGGGGAGTGCTGACCACACTGAGAAGCTGCTGCTGGGGAACATCGATCACAGAGAGTACTGGAGCAGTGATGTACACCTCAGGGTTGCTGGAGCAGCAGCATGCACCTCGGGGGGCTGCTGAAGCAGCGGCGTGCACTGTGGGGGGCTGCTTAAGCAGCTGCATGCACCTCAGGGACCTGTTGAAGAAGGTACATGCACTACATTAGAAACAAGTGTTGAGGGGTGCTTCTCCATCCCTGATGCAGCCACCTCAAACAGGGAGGAAGACACACAAATAGGTGTCAGGTCCACACAACAGCCAGCAGAAGAGCCCGGTGAGGAGAGCTCAAAAGCAGATGGAAACAGCAACTGGGTCTCCCCACTAGAAGCAAGAAAAGCCCTTTGCCTTGCCTAATTGCATTAACTCCCGCTCCTCCGCTGGCGAGGACTCCAATGGCACTGTCGCTGGAGAGGTGTTGACCACCCCTGAAGACACTGGAGCAACAGCAAATGAAGCACTCTCACATGCAGCAATGGGCAGGCACCTGTGTAGCAGAGGTGGGAGCCGGCACTGCAGCTTGGGAGAGACGTGAAGCCAGCACTACAGCTGCAATGGGAACCAGCGTTGTGGGAACCGGCATTGTGGGAACCGGCATTGTGGCTGTCATGGGAGCCAGCATTTCAGCTGTCATGGGAGCCGGCATTGGTGGTTGGCTGTGGTGTGGGAATGGCACTGGAGGTTGACGATGATGTGGAGCAGGCACAGGGGGAGCACAGCGATATGGGAACAACACTGGAGGTGGGGAGTGAAGTGGACTTGGTGAGCAAGAAGAAGCTGAAGGCGTTGGGGCCAAGGGATGCTGTCTCATCGGCACAGTCTCTGGCATCTTGGGTGAACACCTCCCCTACCTGTGGTGTGGCTGTGAGGCTGGTGAACAGTGAGGAGAAGAGGAGGCCAGAGTCAGGGTACACTGCATCGTCGGCACAAACTCCGGTCCCTCAATTAAATTCCTCACCAGCCCACCATATGTCCAGGGGAAGTTGGAGATCGTAGCTCTGCAGGGTGCGCCTCCACTATCCCAGCCGTGGCATCCAGACTCTTCCAGGACCTCCTCCAGCGTGCAGGAGGGGCATACTTCCAAGACAAAGTCCTCGATAAACTGGACTGCCCACAGCTCATCCACACTGGGACCATCGGCTGCCAACCTCCTTCCGCCTGCTGAGTCCAGGTATGCTGGTATCATACTGTCATGTTCTGCCCTCCGGGCAGATGAGGATTCTGAAGCAGAACCCATGAGCGCAGGCAGGATTGTGGTTCAAACAATAATTTATTAACAGAAATACTTAGGACAAAGAAAATGCAGCATGGGGGCTGAACTCAAAACTAGTGAGGCGAACTTACATGGCACGATTTATCCACACACTGGGGAAACAATGAGGAACAACAACAATGACACCAGACAGAGCACATGCACACATTCACATAAATAAGGTAATTGATAATTACAAACGTGAGACAGCTTGGGCGGGCAATCAAGGGCAGCAGGTGAGGAAAACAGGATGGGAGGTGCTATACTGACACTCATAGACAGGGGATGCACAGAAGACATGACAATTAACATGCAGGACAACATACAGAGAAATAGAGAGGGCAGTGGCTAGGGATACGAAAACATGGGGAGTTGGAACAATAGGTATACAGATATACACACAGATCCAGGGCCAAACAGAGGAAGACACAGAGGACAATTAATGCAAATGATAATCATAATCATAACTGGAATAATAATGATACTGTGAAAAGGCAAAGATTAAAAGGAACATACAGCATGGGCAGTTAAATTACGAAATGGATTAAATACTGAGTTAAAACAATGTCCAAACATTTTGAGTTTAAAAAAGTACAAAAAGGGGAAATTAGATAAATACAGGGAAGAAGATGGTTCTGTTAATCGCTAGGGTTGGTTAGATGAAAATCTATGAAAGTCACTCATAGATTATATAGTCAGTAGGAATTTGTTTACTCATTGTATTTTCATTTAGAATTTCTATTACTTTTAATAAGTAATAAGACTTTGAAATGATTGTTGAGATTTGTTCATTTACATCCTTGTTCATTGTGTTTCTGTTGTTGTTACGGCAGTGTATGTAGTATGTATGTATGTAGTATGTGTATATGTGCACGAAGGTATACTGTATAGGTATGTTAATTAGTTAACACTGGGATAGGACAAGATAAGCTTTTGCTTCAATCCTGTTCCTTTTCGGACAGCATTTGAAATTTTGATATTTTTATTCTTGTTTTTATTTTTGTCTTGTTTGAAATAAACAGTAGCAAATCAAATCAAATTAAAAAAAATCAAATCAAAAGCTGTGGAAGAGACCTGTACGGAAAATATACGCAATGCGTACGGAACACATATGTGACCGTTCCGTACTGGCTGTTCCATATTTTAGTTATCTCCTGGGGATTCAAACCAGGAACCTTCTAGCTGTGAGGCAACAGTGCTGACCACAGGGGGGCAGCTGTGGCGCAGGTGTAGTATGGACAACTACTGATAGGAGGGTCAGGGGTTTGATTCCCGCTCTGTCTGCAGTCTGCATGTCGAAATATCCTTGAGCAAGACACTGAACCCCCAGTTGCTCCTAGTAGGTCAGGCCAGCGCCTGTCCATGGCAGCTCCACCGCCATCAGTGTGTGAATGTGTGTGTGAATGGATGGATAGCAGGATCTGTAAAGTGCTTTGGTCATTCAAAGATCATCTCAAAGATGAGAAAAAGCGCTATGTAAGTGAACACCATTTACCACTGATGCATTCCATAGTTGATACCTTGTGGGAGAAACCTGTTTTCACTTTGGCATTTTTTTGCAATAATTTCTCCAAAAAAATGTCAAAATTTTATTAGTGGTGTTGATGTTATTGTGTTAATTTCCGTTAATGCTTTGCCCCTGTTAACGGCAACAAATTTTGTGATCGTGGTTAACGGCAGTTGATGGCAGAAAGCGCAAACAGTATTTTTTGGCCTAGCGGCTCTCCATACCAAAGTCGCTCTGGCCACAGACACTGTGCACGCCATGCAGACATTGCAAAGTCAAACAAGCTGGATTACAGCCATGAAAATCCCCAAAGTGCTGCCATGTTTAAGTTTACAACATTATCTGTCGGAGCTCTCACCTGCACAGTGAAGTTATGGTCTGAGGAGGCAATGGGCACTCTAAAGGGCTGCTTTGAAACCACCGCCTGGGAGCAGCTCTGCGATCCACATGGTGAGGACATCGATGGCCTCACTCTCACCATCACGGACTACATCAGCTTCTGTGTGGACAACACCGTTCTCACCAAGACCATACGGTGTTGCTCAAACAACAAACCCTGGATCAACCCTGAGATAAAAACACTTCTGAGAGAGAAGAAGAGGATCTTCAGGTCGGGGAACAGGGAGATGCTGAAGTCCGTACAGAGGGAGCTGAGGAGAAAGATCAGAGAAGGCAAGGACAGCTTCAGGGAGAAGATGGAGGACAAGCTGCAACAGAGCGACATCAGCGGGGTCTGGAGAAACCTTAAAACCATCTCTGGTGGAGCATAAAATAGAAATATTAATAAATAATAAATATGATCAGGTATGAATTATTTAATTTATATTGATGTATTGGAATCTGAGATCAAATCTCATTTCATATACATCAGAAAAGTTAATAACACTCGTAAGGGGCACCAGCTTCTATCTTTAAGAAGCAATTTAATCTTTAATTTCACTTTATACCTGTTTAATCACTCAATAAATTAATCAATAATCAGTCTCAAAAATTTTCCGTGAATTCGATACCTGGGCTTGAAACAGACTCAGAATGAAATAAATTCTCAACAACTTCTCATTTTTACAGATTTATTTAACGAAATGATTAACAGACATTGCAGTAATTTCATTAACCATAAAATCAATCTTGTAAATGATAGATTAACAATGTCAATATTTTCGGAACCAGGGTTAACTGAGAAACCAATTTCTATCAGTTTGTGTTAACAGATCATGGAAACAACGCAAATTTATGGAGAAAGTTTACTAATTATATGAAAAAGTCCTGGATTAATCTTAAGAAAACAAAAACGGAATTTTAATGAAAAGAAGAGTTATGTTAAGGGCTTCTTAATTTGCATCTGATTAGATACACAAATTATTACCGAACCTCAAAAGTTTAATTCAGCAGATGAATTAAAAGTTTGCAGCTCACGTGATTCCTCGTTCGATGATGGTTCTGTCGTCGTCCTCATGAAGTTTTGAAGTGTTGTTCAGGGGCAAAACCCAGAATATTTGTCCCGCAAATATTCTCTTGACGATGAATGATATTCATGAGATCGTAAGATGGATCTCGATGGTTGAAATCCTGCAGAAGCGCGCTGATTCCTCAGCTACGCGCGATGTGGGAGCTGCATTTTTCTTCCTGGTAGACAAACGGTTGCAGAGGTCTTCGGGAATAATTGAAGATATCCAATCCGATTTCAAATTAGAAAAGAAAACTTTCGGACTTTAGATAAAAATTATAGCTTCTGGTGTGTGGTTGGTCAAGAAAAATAAAAAAAAAAATTATAGTCAAGATTAAAGTTTACATTAAAATTAAACAAACGGTGATTTTACAGAAAGTTTAACAAAGAAAAAGTGATGAATAAAAATTGGAGTTTAACTCCGATTAAGAATTGAGCTCAAAGAAATAGGAATTCCTAGGTATTTAAGAGAAAAATAAAACATTAAGATACAAAGTTACATAAACAAGTTACGAGTTATCTGCTCTGTGTTCAGAAAAGCGACACGTGGTCGAGTCTTTGTTCAGACGGTCCTTTGTTCTTCCTTGCTGTGTGTAGACAATAGAGACGATCAGAGAAAGGGGGAGCCGGAAAGAGGATCTGGAGCAAAAGAGAGAGCAGCCAAAAAGAGCAAAAGAGCAAAAGAGGCAGAAGCAGGGGTCCCTCTGTTATTTATACGTCCTGTTGAGCTTCGCGGGCTTCCGGGATCTCAGCCATTGAGTGTCCTTCGTGGGCGGGCTCGATGAACTTTTAGTCCAATGAACAAACAGTCTATTGTTTGGAGTTCTTTGGGATGAAGAGTTGTCATGCAGAGGTTGGCTGCTGGAGTCACATGGTTTTAGAGGCAAAACTTTGATACATACTGGAAGTTAATATTTCCCTTTATGTATTAAACTAAGATAACTTTAGTGATTAGTATAAATTATAAGCAGTGCTTCTAAATCAACATGCAGGAATAAACATTCATTTAAACATTAACATGCATATATATAAAATCACAGATTAATGCATTTCACACATATTATGGATTTTCCACATTAAAACATCAGAGTCCATTTTCTTTTCATAGTTCTGAAAAGAAGAAGGTTTGGAATTGAATTTGTAATAATGTACTTTAAAGTTCACTGGTTAAATCCAGCATGTCCAGAGTTTAAGGAAATTAGCTGAGTCGTGGCTCTGTTGCATGTTTTATGGGGGCAATAAAAGTGAAGCCGGACATTGGGGACATTCCTTAAGTTGGTTTTAACAAAAGAAGGGGGATTTCAGCTGTGGCCTGGAGGAAGAAAATCCATTTCTTTGTGTTACTCCTGGATGAAACAAAATGTCTTTAAGCAGAAGAATAATTATTGCTGAGCCAAAGTGAGATGATGCTACAGTCCCCCCTCTGGTATCAATGGTGACGTTGATTCAGCGCTGATAGCAATCCTTGGCATCAAATCCCAATTTGGCGAGGCTTGATCCAAATGCTGAACTAAAGTTCTGATGTCAATAAGTCTTAAGCTTGTAAACAGTATCTATTCCAAAGTGTAGGTCCTTAAATTTGGTTTTCTGAAAAACTTCTGGAAATTTCAAAAATAATTTGGGCATGACCAAATATAAACATTGTATAATTGTCTAGGATATACTAAAGTTCTGTATAAGCCTGTAAAGACTTAAAAATTCTGGGTACAAAAAAACTAGAAGTATGTGGGTTTTGACATACTTGATATAAATGTTTTGGGTTTGCTGAAAAATATTTATTCAAGATTTCAAAAACAGTTTAAAAGTACATAAAATCTAAATAAAGTATAAAGGATTATTTGTATATACACAAGCATGTATCCAAAAATCTTAGTCAAAAGCAAAAATAAAATTCTTTCATATTTGAGGTAGATTCAGACTAAAGAAGACTCAAGGAGGTTCAAATTGAATTTGTTTAGTTAGACTAAACCATGGTTCCACAGATGTCCAAATCATAGGGTGTTTGAGGCTTTTGTTCAGAAAAACTGAGTGGGCATAGGATGTCGTTATCATTCTTTGGATGGCAATGAGAAGTAAATTTGGATTTACTGCAAAAAGGATATGAGAGAGCATATTCATTGCTAAAGCGTTAACTGAAAAGCTAATGTTTCTAGCTACTTGATACTGGGAAAGTTAGATGAGCTAGCGGCTATCTCCCGTTATGATAGCACTTACCGGGAGTGCTCTCTCCTTTTGTTTACTGAGACGTGGCTAACTGAACTAGCAGCAGATGCTAACATTGAGCTGGAGGGTTTTCACATGATACGAGCTGACCGAACACCAGAGAGTGGCAAAGCGAGGGGCGGTGGAGTGATAATGTATGTTAACAACAACTGGTGCAGACCGGGACATATCACTGTTAAACAACGACACTGCAGCAAAGACATTGAGTTGCTAGCTGTTAGCATGAGGCCTACATATCTCCCGAGAGAACACTCACACGTGATCTGCATTGTTGTTTATGCAAATCCGACGGCGAACGCTGGGACAGCGCGTGACGTCATCCATTCAGTAACCAGCAGGCTGCAGACAGAACACCCAGATGCTCTTCTCCTCATCTCAGGCGATTTCAACCACGTTTCACTGTCTCCCATTCTGCCCACTTTCACCCAGTATGTCACATGCCACACTAGAGACAATAAAACACTGGATTTGTTCTACGCAAACACTAAGGAGGCGTACACCTCATCACAACTCCCCCCACTTGGGAGATCGGATCACAACTTGGTTCATCTCCGGCCGGTGTACAAACCCCTAGTGCACAGACAACCTCCGGCCATGCACACTGTGGAGTTATGGTCTGAGGAGACAATGGACACTCTAAAGGACTGTTTTGAAGCCACTGCCTGGAAGCAGCTCTGCGATCCACATGGTGAGGACATCGATAGCCTCATTCACACCTTCACGGGCTACCTCAGCTTCTGTGTGGACAAATCCGTTCCCACCAAGACCATACGGCGTCACTCAAACAACAAACCCTGGATCAACCCTGAGATAAAAACACTTCTGAGAGAGAAGAAGAGGATCTTCAGGTCGGGGAACAGGGAGATGCTGAAGTCCGTACAGAGGGAGCTGAGGAGAAAGTTCAGAGAGGGCAAGGAAAGCTTCAGGAAGAAGATGGAGGACAAGCTGCAACAGAGCGACATCAGCGGGGTCTGGAGAAACCTCAAAACCATCTCGGGGCTCCAGAATACCTCCCCCCAGGCCACGGGGGGCAGGGAGTGGGCGAACAACCTGAATCTGTTTTTCAATAGATTTGACCAACCGCCCTCCCCCCTGTCTGCACAACAACCACTGCTGCCTCTAAGAAATCAAGTCCTGCTGCCCACTCCCCACTCCACCGACACCCCCCCCCCACTCCCAACACACAGCCCCCCATCCTGACCCTGACCAAGACCCAGGTGAGGACGGAGCTGAGGAAGATCAAGGCGAGGAAGGCGTCGGGACCGGACGGCATCAGCGCAAAGCTCCTCAAGTCCTGTGCAGACCAGCTGTGTGGGATTGTGACGTATATCTTCAACATGAGCCTGAAACTGGGGAGGGTACCACAGCTGTGGAAAACATCTTGTGTGGTACCTGTACCAAAAACTTCCCACCCCAAAGACCTGAACAGCTACAGACCGGTGGCCTTGACGTCCCACTTGATGAAGACCCTGGAGAGACTGCTCCTTGCTCATCTCCGCCCCCTGGTGGAACCAGCGATGGATCCACTCCAGTTCGCCTACCAGCATGGCATTGGGGTGGAGGATGCGGTGATCTTCCTCCTTCACCGTTTCCTGTCCCACCTGGAGAAGCCCGGGAATATGGTGAGGATCATGTTCTTTGACTTCTCCAGTGCTTTCAACACCATCCAACCGATGATCCTGAAGGACAAGCTGCTGCGCGCAGGGGTGGACCAGCACCTGTCATCATGGATCCTGGACTACCTCACGAACCGGCCTCAGTTTGTGAGAACCCGGGACTGTGTTTCCGACACGATCATCAGTAGCACGGGGGCCCCCCAGGGAACGGTGCTGGCTCCCTTCCTGTTCACTCTTTATACTGCGGACTTCTCACACAACACAACACATTGCCATCTACAGAAGTTCTCTGATGACTCTGCGATCGTTGGTCTCATCTCCAACGGAGATGAAGCTGAGTACAGAGGGCTTATCCAGGACTTTGTGGACTGGTGCCATCGGAACTGCCTCCAGATCAACGCGAGGAAAACTAAGGAGCTGGTGGTGGACTGCCGCAGGCATGGGCAGCCCCTCATAGCACCAGTAAATATACAGGGAACAGACATCGAGATGGTGACATCCTATAAGTACCTGGGTATTCATCTGAACAATAAACTAGACTGGTCACACAATACTGACGCACTCTACAAGAAGGGACAGCGCAGGCTGTTCCTGCTGAGGAGACTCAGGTCTTTTGGTGTACAAGGGGCGCTGCTGAAGTCATTCTATGACACGGTGGTGGCATCAGCCATCACTTTTGGAGTGGTCTGCTGGGGCAGTGGCATTACTGCAGCCGATAGGAAGAGACTGAACAAACTGATTAAGAAAGCTAGCTCTGTCCTGGGGCAGCGCCTTGATTCGATGGAGGAGATAGGAGAGAGAAGGACGGTGGCTAAACTGTCATCTCTGCTGGAGTCCGAGTTCCACCCTATGCAGGACATACTGGATGCACTGAGGAGCTCATTTAGCAGCAGACTACATCATCCCAGGTGCACAACCGAGAGGTTTCGTAGGTCCTTCCTACCAACGGCTGTCAGACTGTACAACCTAAGCAGGGCTGCTTGCAGAGATAGCAAAAAGACGTAACAAACTAATAGGTTTTTTTTTTGGTTTTTTTTTTTTTTTGAATGCAAAAGATGCAATAGACTTACACAATGGTCCTCTCCGGCATACAACTAGGAACATACCGGTCGCTATGGAGGGTGAGAATATGTATGGGCACATAATCATACCATGTAGGATAACTAAGTAGACGGTTATGCTGTTTCATCCCACCTAGCAACAATGCTCTGCACTGTGTGTGTTTATATATTTACACATTTATTCCATCTAGCTACAATGCTCAGCACTGGGTGTGTTTATATTTATATATCTATATATTTATTCCATCTAGCTACAATGCTCCGCACTGTGTTTTTATATATCTACATATTATTCCATCTAGCTACATTGCTCCGCACTGTGTGTGTTTATATACTTGCATATTTATTCCACCTAGCTGCAATGCTCCGTACTGTGGGTGTTTATATATTTACATATTTATTCCATCTAGCTACAATGCTCTGCACTGTGTGTTCATATATTCATATATTTATTCCATCCAGCTACAATGCTCTGCACTGTGTGTCTGTGTGTGTGTGTGTATATATATATTTTATAGTAATATGTACATATGTATATTAGCTGCTCTTGCTTGCTTGTTTTTTTTTTCTTTTTTTTCTTTTTTTTCTTGCCTTCTGATTGTTGCTCTGAGTGTTGCTATCCCTGTGCTGTTGCAATCCTGGAATTTCCCCGTTGTGGGACTAATAAAGGCTTATCTTATCTTATCTTATCTTATCTTACTTCTGAGAGTAACATAGACATTGGCTGTGTGTGAGCATAGTCAACCTTTGACACAAAGAGCAAAGAGTTTAAGACCTTGTTGAGTTTGATTGAAGCTTCGGAGCAAGCATTCAAAACCAACACAGTGTCTTGTAAGATTTTGGTAACCATTTGTGGTTCGACAACCTGGCGTTTCGGTTTAGAGGTGTTGACCGAGTTAACAGTGGGCATGCTAAGGTTAACAAGAGGCTCTAACAATGAGGCTGTTATTAAGAGTCCACCCAAGGATCTTTGACCTTTCGTTTTGGCTTGGCCCAATTCTGACTGGGTAACAGTGGGTGTGATTGCTAGGCAGATGGCTAAACTGATAAACAGGAGGGCCATCATCTTGGCAAACATAAACATGAGTGGTTTTGGATCTTAATCTTCTTGTTGATCTTTCTTTAGATACCTGGTTGGCAAATGAAAATTCCTCTTAGAGGTGGAATGATTTCTTTTAGATGGATGTACTTTATTGATCCCAAAACTGGGAAATTACAGAATAGAGCTTAAGAGATTAAACTCTAAACCTTGTGCTTGTTTTCACCTTTGATGGGAGTTTTAAGATTATTAGCTCAAGCTAATGGTGTTGAATGTCTTGTGTATGCTATTTGGTAATAGTAAGTTGATTGAAGTTTATTAGATTTTACAGAGGTCTTTGAAATTTGTTTAAGGGCTAATTTGGTTTTAATATACCCTTTCCTTTCTGGAGGTTTTGATGCAGTTAACTGATTGGAGAAATTTGACTGAGTGTACCTGAGGCTAGTAGTTAGCTACAGTTATTTCTCCGACGTAGGTTTGATTTTAATCTTATTTATGGACTTACTTTGACAGTGTTGTACCCGACAAGTCCCATGGGGTTTTGGTAAAGGTTACTCTGATTTTGGTGAGCCCATTTGAAATGGGGTCCTGGGTTTGGCACTTGAGTGGCCAAAGTTTGTTGGTGATAATGTGTGGATTCATCCACTTGGGCAGGAATTTAGGAGTGATTTTCTCTTCCTGTAAATTGATTTCAGGTGTCTGTGGTACAAATGTGGGGTGGAAGATCTTATCCCCCCTTCGCAGTTCATCATGCGAGAGTTTTTGATCGTTGTACGCTTTGTGTCGTTTGGCGAATCGGTCCGAATGGTTTTGAAATACAGCCTTGGGAGCTTTGTATGTCGTTTTGACGCTTTTGTGTTCTGCAGCTGGAATGTTATGGGCATTGGCAGTCATCACCCCCCTCTGGTTTCGAGGAACTCTGAGCGGTGGCGATGATGGTTCGTCGGAAGCATGATCAGGAGTGCCACTGCATAGCTGCAGAGAAGATTGTGTCGCATGAAGTGGTTTCAGTTTTGGTATGTCATAGGGTTTAGATGCAGGTAGCGCATGTACCGTTTTATCTGACCGGTGTTTGACGGTTTCATGGATCATTTGGTTGCAAGGTTGAGTGACTGTGCGCCTTGCGTTTGCAAAAGTTGGGTTCGTTGTCGCAAAAACTTGAGGTTTCAGAGGGTCTAGAGAGCTGGTTGGTGGGGCTCTTGTGACCATGCATGCCTCATGGGTGGGTGGGTGGGTTTCAAAATGTGACACCACCATTGAATCATGGGTATCAAGGGTTTCAAGAGGGCCGTTTGGGGTTTTCTGCTCGGCCGTTGAGTTTTCAAGGTCATTTGCTTCCTTGGTGTGACCTTGTATTTGAAAGTAACTTTTGACTTCTTTAGGACAGTACTCACCTTGGTCTGGGCGGTCGCTTTCACTTGGTTGCAGTTGTTCCAACAGTGCTAGTTGTGTGAGACTTGGGGTGTCCAAAGTGTTCAGAACAAAGCACTGTGATTCAGTTGTCCTTGTTGGGTCAAATGGGTGAGGGTGTTGCGTTTGAGCCCATAGTTTGAGGTTCTTGAAATCAATCAGTGGCTCAAAACGGTTTAGTAGGTCTTTGCCAACAAGTAATGGAATGGCGTCAAGTTTGGACACGTAGACCGGATGTGTCAAGGTCATGGGTCCAATGGACATGTTTAGTAGTGATACGCCCAACAGGGTTGTTTTAGTGAGCGCATATGGTCGCACAGCTAATGAACAGGGTTCCAGTTTCAAATGTTTGTTAGCGCGGTTAGCGGCTACACGTAGTTTGTCAAAAAGGGTGTGTGACATGATAGTGATGTCAGCAGCGGTGTCTAAAACAGCGTCCTGACACACCATGTCTTCAAGGGTCAGCGGAAGGTAGAATTTCCGTGCCACCCCCCTCTCGTTTAAATCGCATAGAAATTGTGGAACCGGCGGTTCGACAGAGAGTTGCGACATGTTAGAGGAGTGGTCTGTGACCTGTGGTTGGGCTGCCATGACAGCACTGGACTGTGTTGAGTCCTTCGGTCCTTCCTCATTTGCATGAGGGATTTTCTTCTTGCGTTTCCTTCGTTTGGAACGCTTGTTTTGAGTTGGCACAGCTGATATAGCTAGAATGTTAGCAGTTTTATTCTCTTTGTAGTTTTGAATCTCTGCTAGGAGGTGTTGAACAATTTCAATAGCTTCTCTACTGAATGTAGGAGTTTCTTCTTCCTTCCAAGGTTTGTGATAGGTCTCTGCTTCTGAGCTTCTGTGATGGGATGGAGACCATTTGTCGCGGTTACGCGTGTCTTCGTATCGGTATCTGTTATCATGGTAGTCCGTATCGCGTTCTCGTGACCTATCCCGTGGATATGGTCTACGACGGTAGTCGGGTTTTCGCATAGTTGGTCCAAAGTGATACCCAGAGGGCCTAGTGTGGTTTTGACCTTGATGAGGTCGCTTGGGAAAATGCTTCGGCTGTTGATGTACTCGCGGTGTAAGAGGTGGAGTAGAGCGAGGGGCTCCTTCCAACTCCAAGGTGTTAGATGCATCGCTAATAGCTAGCACTGTAGCAGGTTTAGCGTGCTTGTTGCGACTTTGTTGCTGTTTTTGGAACGCATAGTGTGCAAACTCTCTCAGCTGACTTATTGAGTTTGACCTTGAGTTAGCTGTAACTCCCAGGTAATGACTCACAGTGGGATGGAGGTTTTGGATGAAGAGGGTCTTGAAATTGTGGTCTTCTTCCATCCCTGGTGTATTTTGAGATCCAAAATATGCAAGTAGGAGTCTCTGGTAGTAGGCTTGTGTCGGCTCTGAGCGTCCTTGCTTCACGGCTAGGGCTGCGGTTAGCCCTGCTTGTAGGCAGTCATCGGAGAACTCCTTTTCGATGGCTTCGCGGAGCAGCATGTAGTTTACTTTGATGTTTGTCGGCTGTCTGTCTATGAATTTTGATACTGACCTGTTAGATGTTAGCTTAATCAGATAGATGCGATCGTCAATTGTAGCATCAGGATACTTACGCAGGTAGTAATCAATGTCCTGTAAATAGACTTTGGCATCAGGTGAACCCATAGGTCCTGGATCAAATTTGGTGATATTTCGCGCGATCTTGTCAAGGTCGCGGTCTGAAGGGGCACACGCACGCTGTCCACGCGTTCGTCCGTATTCGAAACGGGAATCGGGCGAGGGAGCGCGGTGGATGTCCCGGTGTTCATGTCTTTCCTTTAGGAGCAGTTGACATTCCTTGTAGTCCTTCTTCACATTTTCAAGTTGACCTTAAACTCTTCTGAGTTCCTTCTTTGTGTCTTGAAGGGCATCTTCAAGTTCATTGTTGTCTTGGTGAAGCACGTCATTGTTATGCATCAACCGTTCCTTTTGTGACTCTGCACGGTCCAAATCTTGTACCGCTTCATCCAGTTGGTTTTGAGTTTTGTCATTCTCCTCTTGAGATTGTTCCAGATTTTCTTTCAGTGTTTCATTCTCTTCTTGGAGAGATAGGATCATTGTTTGTTGATTTGCTAGCTCGTTCTCGGCTACCTTTAATCTTGCGACTAATGTTAGCGCAAACTTACCTAACACACTGGTGAGGTCCTTGCCTTCTGGTGGTTTTTCAGTGTGTTCATTCAAAAGTTCTTCAGTGAGTTGCTCCAATTCTTCGGGCTGTGTTTCCTTGACCCGTGTTGTGAAGCTAGAAATTAAATTAGAAGTCCATGCTTCCAATGTTGTTTGAAGGTCATCCAGTTTGGTAAATTGGTCGGTTGTCTGATGACTCATCATGTTTGACCGTTGTTGTTATTTAGCTTTTAAAAATAAAATTCAACTGGTTGATTATTCTTAAATTTGTTCGACAAGGTTTAACCTTGAGTGTTTTATTTTGCAACCGTGATAGTTGGAAGTTCCTTTAGAATTTGTTTCAACTTGTAGGCTTGCAGGGTGGGAAATAGAATTTTGAAATTATTTAGAAATGTAGTGATGCTTCAATTAATTTGCTTGTTGAAACTGTATTGATAAATAAAGTTGAATTGAAATTGGATTGAATTTGTTTCACAAAACAAAACAGGAATTTCAGTTGTGTGGATTGACTTCTTTCCTTTGATTTTCAAAGTCTAGTATTGGAATTTGTCATCAATAACTAGCTTTGGAATTTTGCAGAATGTCACTTTGAAAGTGAGGATTTTATTTACAAAGAAATACAAAAAGAGAAGAGGCTAAATGCTTTAAAGTTTTAAGATTACAAGTTTCCACTTTCTTTTAAAGTTAAGGCTTTCCTTTGGTTTTATTTGTTAAAGCCTATTTTCCTTTGAAGCATTAAATGTTTAAAATATTTACAAATTAGAAACAAGTGAATTGTTTGAGTATTCGGGTGTCCTAGGATTTCTTAGGATTGAAGCCAATAGTGATCTGTCTTGATTGTTATCTATAAATTTCTTATTTACAGAATAATCAATGTTTGCACCTTTTTGACTTTTTCTTAAATCCTGGGAAAAATTTGAAAATTATGCTGGTTGATTAAGTGTTTTTCTTTTCCTGTAGAGAAAGCATGAATCAGAAATGATACAATGAGTTTAAATAACACCTAGAGCTTCTCTTAAGTTGCTGCACGGTGGCGCAGTGGTTAGCACTGCGGCAGCACAGTTTACCCTTGGCCGGGGGATTGTGGGGATCGTGGGATCGTGGGTTCGATCCCAGCCCCCGACCAACAGTGATCTGTGTGGAGTTTGCATGTTCTCCCCGTGTTGCGTGGGTTTACTCCGGGATTTCTCCGGTTTCCTCCCACATGCCAAAAACATGCATGTTAGGTTAATTGGCTGTTCTAAATTGTCCCTAGATATCTGTTTCCTATAGGCCCTTAGAATAGAGGGTTAGTGTTAATGAAAGCGCTTTGAGTGGTCTTTGTGACTAGAAAAGCGCTATATAAGTGCAGGTTAGTTAGTTAGTTAGTTAAGTGTTAATTGCTTGATGTGGTTTCCTAAATTTGAGAAAGAGGAAAAATTATAAATATTCAATAAGTCTGTAAATTTGTTAAAATGCACAGGACTAATCCTACTTTAATGTTACTCTTGAGTAAACATCAGCATTAGAATCCTTAAGCTAAAACTGGGTTTCTGTGGGAAGGGAATCACACCATATCACATTTAAAAACAGCAAAATAAGCACACATATAGCTTCAAAGTTTGCAAATTTTTGCTTAAAAGTGTGTAAATATGTTTGCTTTTAGCTTAAAAGATTATAATATGTGGTTATTTAAGTGATTAAATACAATAGGGGTGTTTATAAATGTTCCTGCTATAGGTATCTATGCAATGAGTGATTTCACCACTGAGAAAAAAAACTTTCAGAAGCCAACAGGTCCTTTTCCTTTTATTCTTGGCATAAAAGTTTGGATTAGTGTTAAATTTAGTTTATTCCGAATAATATGAATGGCTTTGAAGTTACTTTGAAGACTTAATTTGGTTATAAATCGTCTTTAAAGATTAGAAGTTTAAATAAAAATTGCAGTCCCTATGTTTCACCACAAGATAGAGGCAGTTTTCGTCTGCACTTCCAGAAGAGGAAACCCAATGACGTCACAAGGAGTCAAGGATCTCTACTTAAAATGGCAGCTACAGGGAACTCTACCTAGACTTAAGATGGCGTCGCTTGGCCAATCTGCACATGCGCAGTTTTTTTGCACAGCTTGACGGTCGCGTGCGCGACTGAGCGTGCACGTGCCACGTGGATGCAGCTCAAGCTTCAGTCCATAAAACCACGCCTTGCTTTCCAAAGGCGGGAAAACTTTGGTCTCCCTAAACTTTATTCAACAAGTTTATACAATGGTTAATTCAATTAAATCCCCCAAGGGTTTGCTTCGCCTGCGGGGTGTTGAAATAACGGGGAAAACAAATAGGATTTCTTCGCTATTTTGTCCCCAGGCCTATTTTAATTATTCAGCGTGTAGTCACGCTTAAGCATGCATTGAAAAAACTAAACTGACTAGGGTGCAGTGGGGACTCTTCACCCCCACCTTCTCTTGGTCAGCAGACACACACACACACACACAGCAGTAATCAGGGGGGCGAATTCACCCCCTCCACCTCATGACACAGAGACAGAGACAATAGACTGGCTGCAGACAATGAAGCACCTTTGTGAGTTAAAATTGACCAAAATCCCACACAGCTTATGTATTAATTTTTTTTTCATTCTGAGTCGTGTCAAGTTCAACCAGGCCTTCACACAGGATGCCAATAAATCTGTAGCATAAAATAGAAATATTAATAAATAATAAATATGATCAGGTATGAATTATTTAATTTATATTGATGTATTGGAATCTGAGATCAAATCTCATTTCATATACATCAGAAAAGTTAATAACACTCGTAAGGGGCACCAGCTTCTATCTTTAAGAAGCAATTTAATCTTTAATTTCACTTTATACCTGTTTAATCACTCAATAAATTAATCAATAATCAGTCTCAAAAATTTTCCGTGAATTCGATACCTGGGCTTGAAACAGACTCAGAATGAAATAAATTCTCAACAACTTCTCATTTTTACAGATTTATTAAACGAAATGATTAACAGACATTGCAGTAATTTCATTAACCATAAAATCAATCTTGTAAATGATAGATTAACAATGTCAATATTTTCGGAACCAGGGTTAACTGAGAAACCAATTTCTATCAGTTTGTGTTAACAGATCATGGAAACAACGCAAATTTATGGAGAAAGTTTACTAATTATATGAAAAAGTCCTGGATTAATCTTAAGAAAATAAAAACGGAATTTTAATGAAAAGAAGAGTTATGTTAAGGGCTTCTTAATTTGCATCTGATTAGATACACAAATTATTACCGAACCTCAAAAGTTTAATTCAGCAGATGAATTAAAAGTTTGCAGCTCACGTGATTCCTCGTTCGATGATGGTTCTGTCGTCGTCCTCATGAAGTTTTGAAGTGTTGTTCAGGGGCAAAACCCAGAATATTTGTCCCGCAAATATTCTCTTGACGATGAATGATATTCATGAGATCGTAAGTTGGATCTCGATGGTTGAAATCCTGCAGAAGCGCGCTGATTCCTCAGCTGCGCGATGTGGGAGCTGCGTTTTTCTTCCTGGTAGACAAACGGTTGCAGAGGTCTTCGGGAATAATTGAAGATATCCAATCCGATTTCAAATTAGAAAAGAAAACTTTCGGACTTTAGATAAAAATTATAGCTTCTGGTGTGTGGTTGGTCAAGAAAAAAAAAAATTATAGTCAAGATTAAAGTTTACATTAAAATTAAACAAACGGTGATTTTACAGAAAGTTTAACAAAGAAAAAGTGATGAATAAAAATTGGAGTTTAACTCCGATTAAGAATTGAGCTCAAAGAAATAGGAATTCCTAGGTATTTAAGAGAAAAATAAAACATTAAGATACAAAGTTACATAAACAAGTTACGAGTTATCTGCTCTGTGTTCAGAAAAGCGACACATGGTCGAGTCTTTGTTCAGACGGTCCTTTGTTCTTCCTTGCTGTGTGTAGACAATAGAGACGATCAGAGAAAGGGGGAGCCGGAAAGAGGATCTGGAGCAAAAGAGAGAGCAGCCAAAAAGAGCAAAAGAGCAAAAGAGGCAGAAGCAGGGGTCCCTCTGTTATTTATACGTCCTGTTGAGCTTCGCGGGCTTCCGGGATCTCAGCCAATGAGTGTCCTTCGTGGGCGGGCTCGATGAACTTTTAGTCCAATGAACAAACAGTCTATTGTTTGGAGTTCTTTGGGATGAAGAGTTGTCATGCAGAGGTTGGCTGCTGGAGTCACATGGTTTTAGAGGCAAAACTTTGATACATACTGGAAGTTAATATTTCCCTTTATGTATTAAACTAAGATAACTTTAGTGATTAGTATAAATTATAAGCAGTGCTTCTAAATCAACATGCAGGAATAAACATTCATTTAAACATTAACACGCATATATATAAAATCACAGATTAATGCATTTCACACATATTATGGATTTTCCACATTAAAACATCAGAGTCCATTTTCTTTTCATAGTTCTGAAAAGAAGAAGGTTTGGAATTGAGTTTGTAATAATGTACTTCAAAGTTCACTGGTTAAATCCAGCATGTCCAAAGTTTAAGGAAATTAGCTGAGTCGTGGCTCTGTTGCATGTTTTATGGGGGCAATAAAAGTGAAGCTGGACATTGGGGACATTCCTTAGGTTGGTTTTAACAAAAGAAGGGGGATTTCAGCTGTGGCCTGGAAGAAGAAAATCCATTTCTTTGTGTTACTCCTGAATGAAACAAAATGTCTTTAAGCAGAAGAATAATTATTGCTGAGCCAAAGTGAGATGATGCTACACTGGGCTCCAGAATACCTCCCCCCAGGCCATGGGGGGCAGGGAGTGGGCGAACAATCTGAACCTGTTTTTCAATAGGTTTGACCAACCACCCTCCCCCCTGACTGCACAACAACCACTGCTGCCTCTAAAGACATCAAGTCCTGCTGCCCACTCCCCACTCCACCAACACCCCCCCCCACTCCCAACACACAGCCCCCCAACCTGACCCTCACTAAGACCCAGGTGAGGACGGAGCTGAGGAAGATCAAGGCAAGGAAGGCGTCGGGACCGGACGGCATCAGCGCAAAGCTCCTCAAGTCCTGTGCAGACCAGCTGTGTGGGATTGTGGAGTACATCTTCAATCTGAGCCTGAAGCTGGGGAGGGTACCACAGCTGTGGAAAACATCTTGTGTGGTACCTGTACCAAAGACTTCCCACCTCAAAGATCTGAACAGCTACAGACCGGTGGCCTTGACATCCCACATGATGAAGACCCTGGAGAGACTGCTCCTTGCTCACCTCCGCCCCCTGGTGGGACCAGCGATGGATCCACTCCAGTTCGCCTACCAGCATGGCATTGGGGTGGAGGATGCGGTGATCTTCCTCCTTCACCGTTCTCTGTCCCACCTGGAGAAGCCCGGGAATGCGGTGAGGATCATGTTCTTTGACTTCTCCAGTGCTTTCAACACCATCCAACCGATGATCCTGAAGGACAAGCTGCTGTGCGCAGGGGTGGACCAGCACCTGTCATCATGGATCCTGGACTACCTCACAAACTGGCCTCAGTTTGTGAGAACCCGGGACTGTGTGTCCGACACGATCATCGGTAGCACAGGGGCCCCCCAGGGAACGGTTTTGGCTCCCTTCCTGTTCACCCTTTATACTGCGGACTTCTCACACAACACAACACACTGCCATCTACAGAAGTTCTCTGATGACTCTGCGATCGTTGGCCTCATCTCCAACGGAGATGAAGCTGAGTACAGAGGGCTTATCCAGGACTTCGTGGACTGGTGCCATCGGAACTGCCTCCAGATCAATGCGAGGAAAACTAAGGAGCTGGTGGTGGACTGCCGCAGGCAAGGACAACCCCTCACAGCACCAGTAAATATACAGGGAACAGACATCGAGATGGTGACATCCTATAAGTAACTGGGTGTTCATCTGAACAATAAACTAGACTGGTCACACAATACTGACGCACTCTACAAGAAGGGACAGCGCAGGCTGTTCCTACTGAGGAGACTCAGGTCTTTTGGTGTACAAGGAGTGCTGCTGAAGACATTCTATGACACGGTGGTGGCATCAGCCATCACTTTTGGAGTGGTCTGCTGGGGCAGTGGCATTACAGCAGCTGATAGGAAGAGACTGAACAAACTGATCAAGAAAGCTAGCTCTGTCCTGGGGCAGCACCTTGACCCAGTGGAGGAGATAGGAGAGAGAAGGATGGTGGCTAAACTGTCATCTCTGCTGGAGTCCGAGTTCCACCGTATGCAGGACATACTGAATGCACTGAGGAGCTCATTCAGCAGCAGACTACACCATCCTAGGTGCACAACCGAGAGGTTTCGCAGGTCCTTCCTACCTACGGCTGTCAGACTGTACAACCTAAGCAGGGCTGCTCGCAGAGATAGCAAAAAGACGTGACAACCTAATAGTTTTGAATGCAAAAGACGCAATAGACTTACACAATGGTCCCCTCCGGTATACAACTAGGAAAATACCGGTCGCTATGGAGGGTGAGAATATGTATGAGTGCATAATCATACCATTTAGGATAACTAAGTAGACGGTGGTGCTGTGTGTTTATATATCTACATATTATTCCATCTAGCTACAGTGCTCCGCACTGTGTGTTTATATATCTACATATTATTCCATCTAGCTACAGTGCTCCGCACTGTGTGTTTATATACTCATATATTTATTCCATCCAGCTACAATGCTCCGCACTGTTTATATATTTATATATCTATCCCATCTAGCTACAATGCTCCACACTGTGTGTCTATATATATATATATATATATATATATATATATATATATATATTTATATTTATATGTACATATGTATACTTGCTGCTCTTGTTTTTTTTTCTCTTGCCTTCTGATTGTTGCTCTGAGTGTTGCTATCCCTGTGCTGTTGCAATCCTGGAATTTCCCCATTGTGGGACTAATAAAGGCTTATCTTATCTTATCTTATCTTATAACTGTTACAGCCTCCTCCAAAACTTTGCCTGGATGTTGGGTTGTTCTTCTGTGGAAGCTGGCTAGCAGTGTTGCCAACTTGGTGCTTTTGTCATTAAATCTGGTGATTTTTCAGCCCCCCTGGATGACTTTTTTTGTCAAACACGACTAGCGACAAATGTAACGACTTTTCCTGGTGTTATCAAAGACTTTTCTGGTGTTTGCTGGTCATTAACATCTGTTTGTTCTCTCCCATAGATTGAGTCCCCATCGTGCTGTTTGCTCTCTACATGTCTGTTCTTTTCATCTTCTCTGTCCCCTCACCCCCCAGCCAGTCGCAGCAGATGACTGCCCCTCCCTGAGCCTTGTTCTGCTGGAGGTTTCTTCCTGTTAAAAGGGAGTTTTTCCTCTCCACCGTCGCCAAGTGCTTGCTCACAGGGGATCGCCTGATTGCTGGGGTCTTTCTGCAACTGTGGGGGTTCCCCTACAGTTGATAGTGCTATGAGATGACTGTTGTTGTGAAATGGCGCTATTGTGGCAACCTGGGGAGTGCATAATTGTTTACCACCTTAGACAGGAACAAAGGACGAGATGATAACTTTCTGTGTGTGAGAAGTTTCTAGATGCCCTAATAAGATAACAGGGAGGTGTCAAGGATGAATGGGCTGATTGCAGTCGGACGGGGAGATTATCTTTTGTGTGTGAGAAGAGTCTAGAAGGATGTCATGTTATTTAAGGGAAGAGTTCCTACTTGTATGTCATTCTGTCTATGCTCCTTGTGTGAGTCGTGTAATAAACCGCCTGAACCAAATCCGCCTCTTCATTTACACGCTCCACACTGGTGACCCAAGACGAATCATGGACGGAAGATCCTCGGAGCCAACCTCGACGGGAACCCCCAGCTTCACATGCGCTGTAGCGATCAGACTACCTGATTTTTGGCAGCACAACCCACGCTCCTGGTTCCACCTAATCGAGGCGCAGTTCGCTCTCCAAGGGATATCGGCGGATGATACGAAATTCCACTATGTGGTCGTAGCACTCGATGCCAGCACGGCTCAGCACATCGAGAGCCTGCTCGATCAGCCTCCAGCCAACGGCAAGTATGACGCGCTGAAGGCTGCCCTCATCCAGCACTACAAGCTCTCAGATGGTGAGAGAGCAGAGAGGCTCCTGACGCAGACCGAGTTGGGAGACGGTTCGGTCGTGGACATGATGGAGAAGATGCTGAAGTTAAAGGGCACGGACGACGACCACTTCATCTTCACCCACATTTTCCTCCGGAACCTTCCGACAGCGGCGAGAGTGGCCCTGGCCAATTCGTCGTTGCTGGCCAAACGGGACTATCGTGCACTAGCCCGGGAAGCAGACCAGATCATCGTCGCCACCAAGGCTTTCACGACCATTGCGGCAGCGACGGAGCTCGGCACGTCGACCCGAGGAGGTGAGGAGCCGCCGACTGCAGCAGCAGAACCACTGACGGCACCAGCAGCGGGGGCCAAGGAACGTGGAGGAGACACGCTTTGCTTCTACCACCGCCGCTTTGCAGAGAGGGCACGCAAATGTATACCACCGTGCCAATTCAAGCGCTCGGGAAACGCCAAGACTGGGGGTCGGTAGCAGCCGCGACCCTCGGGGAGGAGAACAAGCTGCTCTATTTGACAGACGCACGCTTGGGGAGGCATTTCCTTGTGGACACCGGCACACAGAAGAGTTTCATCCGGCCGACCTACGCTGACTGGCTGGCAGGACCCAGCAGCCCCGAGATGGCAGCAGCAAACGGCTCAGAGATTAAGACCTTTGGTGAGAGGACTCTACTCTTGTCTCTACACGGTTGTACATTTGAGTGGACTTTTGTTGTAGCAGCATTGAATTACCATATACTGGGGGCTGATTTTCTGTGTGCACATGGGTTGTTGGTAGATATCGCTAACAGGCGCCTGGTTAATGCATTGTCTTTTGACTGTCTCCCCTGTATAGCTCGAGTGACCCGGCCAACAGCACAAGCCAACGTCACAGCAGCATGCGGTAAGTTCCACACACTGCTCACTCAGTTCCCAGCACTCACGGTCCCGACGTTTTCAGCAGCTATCGCTAAACATGGGGTGGAGCATTTTATCACCACTACCAGGGCGCCCGTTTTTGCAAGACCTCGGTGCTTGGACGCAGCTAAACTGGCCATAGCGCGCGAGGAGTTTGCTAACCTAGAGAGGTTAGGCATCATCAGGAGCTCAAACAGCCCATGGGCTTCCCCACTACACATGGTCCCTAAAGCTGAGGGTTCGTGGCGACCTTGCGGCAATTTCCGCAGGTTAAACAATGCTACAGCGCACGACCGCTACCCAATTCCCCACATTCAGGATTTTTCCGTTCACCTCGCAGGAGCGCGCATTTTTTCTAAAATAGATTTGGTCCGTGGTTACCACCAAGTCCCAGTGCGCGCTGAGGACATACCCAAAACAGCGGTAATAACTCCGTTTGTTTATTTGAGTTTTTGCGCATGCTGTTTGGGCTTAAAGGGGCGGCACAGACATTCCAACGCATGATGGATGCAGTGCTGCGCGATCTCCCTTTCGTGTTCGTCCACTTGGACGATATCTTAGTAGCCAGCGCGTCCGAAGACGAACACGAAACCCACCTCACGATGGTTTTCCTAAGGTTGGAAGAGCACGGTTTAATAATCAACCCAGCGAAATGTCAGTTCGGGGTGACGGGGATTGATTTTTTAGGGCACAGCATCTCTCCCGAAGGAGCGGTTCCGCTGCCTGACAAAGTGCGCGCAGTGACAGATTTTCCCCGACCGCAAACGGTCAGGGCGCTACAGGAATTTTTGGGAATGGTGAACTTTTATAACCGTTTCCTTCCCCGCACAGCGCAGCTCATGCAACCATTGTACGCTGCGCTCAAAAAACAGAAACCCGCGAATAGGGTCGAATGGACACCGGAACGAGAGCAGGCGTTCTCGGAAGTTAAAGCAGCCCTGGCAAACGCCACATTGTTGGTACATCCAGACCCAATGGCCCGCATAGCCCTCACCACTGACGCCTCAGATGTGGCCATAGGGGCTGTCATGGAGCAGCGGCGTTGCCGGGGCTTGGCAGCCGCTTGCCTTTTTCAGCAGAACCTTGCGCGACAATGAACGTAAATACAGCGCGTTCGACAGAGAGTTGCTGGCTCTCCACCTGGCCATTCGCCATTTCCAGTTCTGGCTGGAAGGGCACAATTTTACCGCGTTCGTTGACCATAAGCCACTAACATTCGCGATGGCCAAAGTTTCAGAACCATGGTCGGGCCGGCAGCAGAGGCAGCTGGCCGCAATCTCAGAGTTTACTACTGATATTCAGCATGTGTCGGGCAAACTGAATGTAGTGGCAGACTGCCTCTCGCGCGACGTCGTGGCCCCGGTCCGTGTAGGGATGGATTACGCAGCCATGGCCGTGGAGCAGGCTAGTGACGCGGACATGCGAGCGCTCCAGTCTGGACCAACAGGGTTAAGGCTGGAGAGTAGGACACTACTTAACGGCATTCCCCCCTTAATCTGCGATGTCTCCACGGGTCGCCCACGGCCTGTGGTTCTGGCCGCGTGGCGCCGCCGCGTGTTTGAGTCGGTTCACTCTTTGGCACACCCAGGGGTCAAAATGGTAGGAGAGAAATATGTGTGGCCGGGCCTTCGCAAACAAGTGAAAGAATGGGTGGCAGCCTGCGTGGCGTGCCAACGAGCCAAAGTTCACAGTAACACGAAGGCTCCCTTGGAGCCGTTTCGCATTCTGGCTAAGAGGTTCGACCATGTCCACGTGGACCTCGTAGGCCCCCATCCGCCATCACAGGGGTACATGCATCTCCTGACAATGGTGGACCGCACCACGCGCTGGCCAGAAGCAGTTCTGCTGGCGGCAACTACGGCCGAGGAGGTGGCACGCGCGTTTTTAACAGCATGGGTGGCGCGTTTTGGAGTTCCGTCGGACATTACGTCCGACAGAGGCTCTCAATTTGTTTCTGAACTCTGGTCAACCATGGCCTGCAGCCTGGGTGTCTCAATTCACCGCACAACCGCGTACAACCCGCAGACTAATGGGTTATGCGAACGTTTTCATAGGTCATTAAAAGCGGCTCTGAGGGCTTCACTGACGGATGCAAATTGGGTAGACAGGCTACCATGGGTTTTATTGGGGTTACGTTCTGCGCCTAAAGAGGATCTGGAAGCTTTCCCGGCAGAACTCGTTTTTGCACAGCCACTCCGGCTGCCTGGGGAGTTTCTGCCAGATAATCCTGCGCCGGGCAGCTCCCCGTCTCAGCTGCTGCAGCGTTGCATAGACACAAGCACGCTGCTGGGCCCTGCCCACCACAGTTTTCCGCGCATTTTTGTGCCTAAAGCTTTGAAAAACGCAGAGTTTGTGTTTGTCAGACACGACGCCCACCGCCCCCCACTGCACCCACCTTATGATGGACCGTTTAGAGTGCTGGAAACAGGGGATAAGCATTTTTTGCTAGACTTGGGGGGTAGGAGGGAAAAAATTGGCATAGACAGACTCAAACCTGCTTTCTTTGTGGCTGACGAGCAAGTGCTGTTGGCGAGGGCCCCTCGGCGTGGAAGACCCCCATGGGGCGCTCCCCAGAGAAAAGATTCTCCAGAGCACCCACACGGACAGTCAAAAAGTTTTCACCCCCAAACATCAGCCCCCCAGCATGGCAGCGCCACGGAAGGCAGCGAATCCTGGCTACAGCAGATATGGCAGAACACTGAAGCCCAAGCAGCATGTGGACTGATGTTGATGGTTCTACAGCATGTGGACTGATGTTAATGGTTCTATCACAGCATGTGGACTGTTACCCTTTTGTCCTATCTAAGTTGCTGGGGGGGGGGGGGGTGGCAACCTGGGGAGTGCATAATTGTTTACCACCTTAGACAGGAACAAAGGACGAGATGATAACCTTTTGTGTGTGAGAAGTTTCTAGATGCCCTAATGAGATAACAGGGAGGTGTCAAGGATGAATGGGCTGATTGCAGTCGGACGGGGAGATTATCTTTTGTGTGTGAGAAGAGTCTAGAAGGATGTCATGTTATTTAAGGGAAGAGTTCCTACTTGTATGTCATTCTGTCTATGCTCCTTGTGTGAGTCGTGTAATAAACCGCCTGAACCAAATCCGCCTCTTCATTTACACGCTCCACACTATATAAATAAAGTTGAATTGAATTGAATTGAATTGTTTTGAACACTGACGTGAAAGTGCACGATTGCTCTGCAGTTATCATCCTCAACAAGCAGTCGGTGGTACCGTGAAGCTCTACTGTCCCCTTCCCATTCCAAAGCAATCAGAGGTGGTCTCGGTCAGTCTAACAGTAGCCTCGTGCAGCAGCAGTGTTGCAGTTACAATAAATTAACAGTTTTTTTTCAGAACTGCAATGTCTGATACCAGTTGAATGCTGCAGCAGTGGCAAAGTGCTTTAGCCTTCCTCCCAGCAACAGGTTGAAGCCATCCTTTAAATGTACGCAGAACGATATGACGCCAAGGCAGAGCAGGGCGATGAAGCTGCTGTGACTGCCCTGGCAGGTTGCTTTTTTTCTTACCAGCGTCTGTGTCAGTGCTGCCAGACTCTTTTCTTTTTTTTTCCCTCCGAGTCCAAACTCGTGTTCACTTTTCATGTTTGTTGTGGTGCTCGTACAGTAAAGAAACATGAGCTGAGTGCTGCTGATGTGACTGACTGGCAGTGGCAGACAGGAGCCAGCCAGCCAGCCCAGGTATGAGCTGATCGGCTCGGTTAAGATGTGTGGTGTGTGGGTGTTCACGTAAATCAAAAAACTTTTTTTTTTTTTTTGGGGGGGGGGGGGTGTAAGCACGGAAATGCCAAAACTATCGTACACTGCATTTGGCCTTTTTAAAAAGTTTGATTGCATATTGTATAGCTCCTAAAACTATCGTATATCTAGCAACACAACACTGCGCAGCAGTCAGAGGAGAGGAGATGCACGCCACTCAGGTCCAGATTGCAAGTGAATTGCGCATGTGCAAACCCCCCGCCAAACCTGCCCTGTTTTACAGAGTGGGATGCAAATGTTTCTTCACTGTCAGTTAGAGATGGCCTATTTAAATAGCAAAATTAAAATAAACCAAGAATCAACAGAAGAAAGTTAATTTGTAGTTCTAAACATATTTAGGGTGTTTATTTACTCATTTTTTGTCTCTCCCGTGACATTATTCTTCTCTTCTACAGCGTCCATTACAATTATATGCAAATGACCAATTATGCAAATTAGGTGATGATGTCATTTATCGACTTTTGTCAACTTTTAGGACAGCCAATAGCTACTTTCTGTTATGTCCGAATAACATGACACTGCAGCGGCTCTCAACTGAACACTGAATTGACTTTATTATCGAGGACAACACAATATACACTCCAGCCGTAGCCCGCCTGACGTCATTATCCCAACCCCCTCGGCCAGGCTATGGCAAGCCCCGAGAGTCAAATTTCACACATAACATCCCTCCCCCACAAAGTCAAAGACCAACCCCCCCCCCCCCCCC